>KV751323.1:4831557-4847705 GCA_001698575.1 Mola mola | reverse complement strand
ACATCACAGCTGTACGGCCTCACAAGAGGACGGTGGTGGTGGTGGGAGGGGGAGAACGTCCCGCTGCTGTAAGTCAACGATTGATGCACTCTGCAAGGTTTCCTGCAACATTTCACTCAGATTAAACTATCGCCAACAACCTGAACAGCACCACAGGGAAGACAGTAGCCACTGTTCTTGCCACAGGGTCTTAATGAGGACAATTGGCCCGCAAATGCTGAGCTCAATTTAGAGAAAGAATTTCACAGTCCATGTCACAGTTTTCTGCCAGCAGATCTAAAGTGGCGACCCAGAGGAAGGAAGATGTTGTATGGGGGGAAAAGAAAATACTGTAATAATTAATCCATCAATGGAGGGAGGAGGTGGATAAATACACGGAGGGAGAGCGAAGAGAAGTAATATTATTGCTGCAATGGTAGTATCGCTGTGAATTATCTTGATCAAGAGTAGAGCACGTCTTTGTGCAGGACAAGGGAAGAGACAAGGAGTGAAGCCAGCAGATTAAGGAGAAATACATGCAAGCCACAGAATTGAGGGAGACGGAACCAAACATTTTAAGCTGGGAAGAAATTCATAATTCATTGATGAAAATGATCGACGTTCAAGTGTTGATAGAAACTGAATGAAATAAGCGACAATTAAAGTATTTTTCTGGTAAAAGCTGAAGCTTTGTACTTTGTAATCAACGTATTATGTGTTTACATATTCATAGAACTAAATTTTCTTGTTAGCTTGAAAAATTTGCGCATTCGCCAGCAAATGAGGGTGCTGGCCGGCAAATAAAATTGGATAAATCCCCTAAAAAGGATCTCTTCAAGCTCAAACAGCTGCTGATATTTGGCAACTCATGTAAAAGTGGAAGCACGGGCACTGAGAAGGGTAGAGCATCAGTAGCCTCTTCTGCAGCTCAATAATTATCCGTGCAAAGGGGCTCATTGTGTATTGACATGGCTGAGATTTTTTCAAAAATGACAAATGTTAGGTTGAGAGAAAATTCTGTTTTTAAAGAGCTTTACATATCACAAAGCTGCTTATATAAGAGAACGCTGAATAACACTGAAGATTAATGTGTTTTTTTCAGGGTTCTTTGTTAGCCTTTTATTATTTGTGGCATTATTTTTGATAGCAAGCACTAGAACTGTGACAGGAAACGACATGCAGCAAAGGTCACCAGACGGGCTTTACACAAGGGGGTTATGAGAAAATGATGAGAGATTAAAATTCATCGGTCATGAGGTTCCCATTTTTTACTTAAATGTTACGCATAAGAGCGAATGAAGAACATTTTTAAAATGCATCAGAACATAAAAATATCATTGGCAAGTTAATGCAATTTAGTAAATGAATGAGGCTGCTTTTAGAATTTATGCATTCAATATCTCTCTCATGTCTTGTGGCGTCCTGTTAATGTGAAGGCATGTAATTCAGACTATAATAGGCGTGTTAATGGAACGAGGCAAGAATTCACTAAGTGAGTAAAACTGCTGATACTAATTTTTATTAAGAAAAAAAAATGGCACTGACATGAAAGACTGGCTGCACATTTATATTATTGGCGTTAAAAGAGAGAACAATAATTCTTCTCTACCTCTAATGTGAGAATCTCTCAACAATAAACCATAAATCAACACATTTACCAACAGACTGGAAGTCTGCAGATGAAGAGAATTAAAAGGTATGAGTGTGAACGCTGCTGTCTGCAGAGATTTGACAAAATGTTGGTCTGTCTGCATTTGTAAAAGCATAGATGTGACAGTTTCTTTAATCAAATTTTCTGCATTTCGTATTTTTTGACACTCAGTCGGCGGATTTACTGAGATCTGTAATCCCGGATCCTAAAGCCTTCAATATTGGCTACTGATAAAAAAATGTTTTCAGAGAACACATTATAATACAATTTTAATATGTTCTCTGATAGAATTAAACTGAGACAGCAGGAGAGAGACAGGATTTTGTATAAGCTTTGTGAAAACGACAGGTCTGTCTGAGTTTAAAAAGCATCTTTCTTGTTTTAAAGGAGACAGAGCAGCACTAGCAGCTACCTGTCAACATACAAGTCAAACAAACAAACTGAAACCCCGCTAGTAACCATCAGTCCGCCTTTAAAGCTGTATGTCGTGTATATAGTGATTCTCTTTCAAGTTCATGCTTCTTTCTCAAAAAACCATTTCTCATTATCATCACAGCAGTTTTTTTCTTCATACACAATTTGTCCTATATAATTTGAAACGCAAAATCGATGACGTGTCGTGCCGATGAAGCAAGATTGAAATCAGGAGCGAGAAAGAGACTCTGCCAGGAGCTTTACGTGTGCGTGCGGCTACCTGTAGCACAATCGGGAGCTGCTCGGGAGGGTTCCTGTTCTCCACCCCCATCGTCAACCACACCTGAAACGCCGTCAGCTGCTCGGCGAAGAAAGGACTGTGCTGTGGACACAAAACACACATACAAACAGGGTTAATCGTGATTATCTAGAATTTCATTTCATTTCAATCACTCTCTCTCTCTCTCTCTCACACACATATACACACACGATAATGAGCCAGTCTGCAGCAAGCTGATCGTTTCATAGACGTCACAAAAAGCTAAGTAGTGACACTGCACTGCAGCAGTGACATAAATCCTGATCGATCATGATCACCCTCCCTCTCTATTGCCACTGCCGTACGCCTGATTGATTGGCTGCTGGCCGCATAGTTTTTGATCACTCCCGGTGTTAATATTGCGTTGGGAATTATGACAGGTTCGTGCTGGCGGTTGACGGATGTGGAGAATGGAAATATTAATGTGTCGTGGCAGGATGGCTAAATTAATTTGTGCAAAATCAAAGCTTCATTACTCTATGCACACACTGATATAGTTACTGAAACATGAAAAGGTGGAGTACAGACGGCGGTCCAGTTTGGAAACTGTGAATACTGCGGTAAGTATGACAAGCTGGGAACCGATACGGCTTAGAATTACTTTCTATTATACATTGTTTGACATTTATTTCAATTAATAACAATTATTTTATCAACCGTCTTATTCAAGTGAACAATTTTTAAGCGTTTCTCTTCAACAGCCATAAAAGCTCTTACAGTATAATCAGACACACTGCATGGAGCCTGGAAGGCAAAAGTCCTTGTCATCTTCATTTCTCCCTGGTTTTCTGCCAAGAGTGAAGAAATGCGAGGGACTAATGACATGTTTGAAAGTCGGTGGTTTTCATCAGACATAGAAATCGAGATATTGTTTCTCGTAGAATCCAATGTTTCTCAAACAGCGACTGATCGAAATGTGCCAAATTTGTGTATTTTGCAAAGAAAAGAGAAGGATAAGCATATAAATTAAAGACCAAGTGTAGCACATGTGATGTTCATCTATGCTTCACAACCAAATATATTCAGAATAGAACAGCACAAACTCCCACACAAGAAACTAAAAGTAATTACATAAACAAACACGGACCATTTGTGGGCTTTTGTTTTGTATTCCACAAACCTTTTCTTGGAGTGATGCTGTGAATTTGAGCGATAATTATCCTCAGTTGTGACACTTTCATGTGAATGAACGGTAGTATAATTTTGGACATACTGTTCAGATTATATTACATCACTGTTTCCTGACAGCCTCCATGACACTTTTACAGAACAACATACTAAACAGCATGTTGGTGTGGAACTTCGGATGCAGTCCAATAGAACGAGGTATAGAGATGAAGCACATCAAAGATTCCTGAAAGACAGGGAGGATCTCCTTCAGCAGTCCTCAGAGGCACAATTACGCTGCGGGTTAAGTGGCTTGAAGAGTGAGTGCAGGAGAAAGCAAGAGAAGAGGGTAGAAAACTGCTCCTGGGGGAGCGATGGAGAAGATGCCCACCTACGAGGGCCAAGTAGAGGACAGAAAAAGGCCCAAATAAAAGTGCTAACATCAGGCGAAAGCTGCATTTTTTTTGGCCAAGTGTTGGATTAGTTTGCAGTACAAAGGCACATGTTTGTTCTCATTGCTCGGTCCAGCATGGTGAGCATGCGGACAGACACAAACAAAAAATTCTCGAGTTGACCCAGACATCTTTAGTCACCATCAGTCAATCATTCCATCCCTGTGCATTTCCATCACACTCTCCTGCCATATCAGTAAATACAACAATAAAGTGCAGCTGAAAGTGCAGGTCCAGTGGTTTCACAAACTATTTTTTCATTTCATACTCAGACTTGAATTATTAGATCTGATGTTCTGCAATGTTATCCAGCGGGAACGAGTCGCTGTCAGTGTGTTTGTTTTAAAGATTGATAGAGATGCTGGTAGTGGAGAATTTGAGGGTAAACAAGAATTGTTGATGTTTACAGGCTTCAGCCGTGGACAGTTCCAACAGAGGAGCCATCCATCAGTGGTCGACAAACACTTGCCTTTACGCACACACACACACACAGTACAAGAGAGAATTATTTTTTGCACCTGAAACTGAAGAGGTCTTATTGTCACACACACTTACTCTGAAGGCTGTGCCCTCCTCAATGATGGTAGGCAGCTGAGAGAGGCAGATGTCTACGGCCAGGTCCCACGCTTGCCTGCAGAGAGGTCACACACACAGACACACACACACACACGCACAAACACGCGCACACACACACGCACACACACACACACACACACACACACAGACACGTACATTAAAATGAACACATACGTTATCGGTCATGGCTTTCCCTCTCCACATTGCCACTCACACACATTTTCAACAGCTCACATTTTCTATCATTCACACATTTTTCCCAGCGTGCATGCGTTAAATTCCCAGCAAGGGGTCCTGGAGAGGGCAGCAGGGAGCCTCTAATCCCACTTTAAACACCAGCATTTGCTCATGGTCATCATATCTAATTTATGGCGTTATGTAACGCACATCAAACCTTATCACAGCTTCTCTAGTCTCTCCTTCCATCCACTCTCAGGCCCTTTCTTTTTTTATTTATTTATTTATTTTGCAGCAAACTGAGCTCACAGCCTCAATGGGGCTTTATTCCTTTCAGTTAGCATGAGTTAGGGGGTTGAGTCATGTTCCCAGCAGATGCACTGCGATGCAATAAGAGTGACACGGAGTTCACTCTGTCTGGGACTGTCTGTGTTTAAACAGAAAAGATTTACCTTTAATACCCAATACTGTGTGAGACTTTTACGATTATTGTAATTACACCAATGCAACTGCATTACACGAAGCAGAGAAATGATGCTGCTATATGTAACTGTACTGTAATAAGGCTTTCAAATGTGGAAGAAACAACATCTTACTTCTAGATGCATACATCAGTGAAGTATTTTGTTTCATTCATTTAAATCATTCTAAACGACTGAAAAATAAAATGCAAAATAACTGGGTGAAACATCATGACTGAGTCCTGCGCCTGTTTGGGAGTGCTGTTGTACTGGCGGGATCTAATTAACCACAGCCTCCTGGTTAATTGAGAGGGAAAGTAATTTACAGGTTGGAACGCACAGGTAAGATAACTTTGCAGGGATGCAAAATTTCAAACTAGGATATGACAGTTACATTTTTCCAATGGTTATTTGTCACACAAGATAGAATTAAAAGGGATGATCTTGGATAAATTTACTGGGCCTTCATTTGATTCCTTCATCTCAAATAAAGTCAGACATTAACATTTATTCTCTCACCATCCCAATGGATTTTATTTTGTTCAGCATATTGTCAACTTGGATCTTTCTACATGATGAATAATGGTGCTTCTGAAAGCCGCACTGATGCCTTACATATAATGGCACAGATGCTGTCTCATCGGATTTGGTTATACAAGCTCCTGTGTTGGTATTTGGGACAAGAGCAGCGCTACTCTCTCCCTTTGATTTAAGTTCTGATCTGTTTTCTCTTATTCTTTTAGTTATATCCTGTATTTCTATTTAATAAATGTAGTTTTACAACCAGTACATTGAAAAATGCAGCCAGAGCAGCGTGTTGTTGCTTTTCCTACTCATTGTAGATATTTGGAACTACGAGTCCCAGTCCTACGAAAAGCTTTGGCATTTTCCTGTAATTACTTTGATATGTTTGTATGTTACCAACATAACTTGAAAAGCTGCACACAGATTTGGACGTCTGGCTTGGTTATGACCAAAGAATGAATCAATGAAAACCTCCATGTACATGAAAAACTAAAAGAGCGATTTTCATGAAGTGTGTGCAGGTATTAGCCAAAGGTACAAATGCTTAAATTTTTGTGACAAATCCTGATCTGATACGGATTCTGAATCTGGATCCGGATCAGTTTCCAACACAGATGTAACTCCAATCCAATGGACAGTTTTATGAATTGTTGTGTGAGTAAGATTTGACCTTAGAAACAGCCTACAAGACTGCATATAGATGATATGACCTCAAAAACAACATCTTAATTCATAAAACAGGGATCACTGGTACTTGACCTTTTTTTTAAGGTATTTTCAGGCAGGTGGCACAGGTATACACGCTACTTAGTACCTCTTCACTTGTCAATTCCAGTAATTGAGGGAAATAAACCATTTGGTGCAAATGCAGAGACCAAAAATCAAGATGAGACAATGATACTAATAATGGTGTGTTTATTTAAGTTTCTTATGTACTGGGATTTGAGTCTGTACTGTCTGTATTTGCGAACAAATTGCTCTCCCCTCTGGTGTTTATGTAATCCAAAGACACAGCAGTCTAATCTGTGAAGATTCGCTCAGAGCGAGGAGGAGGCTGCTGCACCTCTTGACATGACAGCATTAACTCGCATGATGCCTGCCAACGTGAATGAGTAACTCATCACAAAAACCTGCCACTGTGCGTGTGTGTGCTGAATAAAGGACAGTAGGGGACCAGTTGGCAGCTGACTAAGCTCTTTTTCCTGCTGCCTGCCAAGTGGTGCAGCGATGCATACTTTAAAAATACACATATAAAAGTAGACGCACACCCGCACATGCTCTCCTTCACTGAAACTGCCCACAAGGGAGTATATTAGCCTTGGTCTTATCTGCCCTCCACGATTCTGCCCATTTGAATAACAACTGCTGTTTGTGTTTTGGCACCAACATCGATCAATGAGCCACCAAACGCCACCCCCCCACATCTTCACTGATCCAAACTTTAATTTTTCTTCTGGCCTTTTATCTCTGGCCCCTCAATTTTTTATCATTCTCTCCGTCTTCGTTCCTACTTTCTCTGTTGTTATCCTGCCTCCTTAATTCTGTCACTGCTGCTGTGAACAACAAAAATTCATAGTTTCTTTGGCAGTAAACAGTGCAATACATCCCACAATCTAATCTAATAGGCCGCTACAAGCGAAGAAGACTATTGCTTGCTTAAGGAGCAGGGAGCAGTGTTCTTTACAAAAGTGATGCCAGGGTGTTACACAACATGTTGCTCCTCAAGGAAACGAGAGTGAGAGCATTTTTTTCTTTAACCGACAGGAGCCAGATAGTGAGTGGGAGAGATGGATGGAGGCATTAACACAAGGCAAAGAAGTGAAAAAGAGATGTGTGTGTGCAACTAATGGGAGAAGCTTCTTCTAAGTGAAGAGTACCGTGTCCGACATCCGGGAGGCTTTTTTCAGACCTTTATGTGTCCGTGTGCCACCACAGCAATGAGAAAATGCAGAACTCAAATCAGCTAAAATGTAGCGTGTCTGTCACAACAGTCAAACCCCTTCTGAAATGTGTCTTGTTTTTTGATGCCACACTATTCTCACTATTATTCCCCGAGAGAACATGTGTTATCTTGCTGCGGTTATGTGTGATTTTGGGAGTGAGTGAAGTGACAGCAGTGCTCGAACTTCACACACAGCAGTCTTGTGTCTGTTTGTGGGCTCTCAGTGAAGATGGCACTAAGAGGCACAGAGCAACACATACTAGTGTGTCTCTACAATTTAGAATAATACCAATATCTATATTCATTACACGTAAAGTAAAATACTAATAGCTTTTATTTTAAGTAGTTGTGAAAGTAATTAATGAGAGATTAAGCATTTAGTTTCTCTGTATTTGAATGACAAATATGGTTAGTGGCTGATGGCCCCCTTTTATTGTCTTTCTACAGGAATTTGGTCACTGACTGTAAATTAGAAATCACTGTCTACAAGGTCTGACTATGATGATCCTGGCAGTAATACTGCACACTCAAGTGCAAAAACAGCAAGCTTACAAACATCGTGTAACGTTGTAACTGCGATATGAGAGTTAACTTCCAACACAACATTACAAACCTGTGCAGAAACAAAACAGGCTTTGTAAGTTTGTTGACATTTTTTGGCTAAACTTTTGTTTTATTAGTAAAATTTGTTGAGATGATAAATAGCTTTGTGCTTAATGATAAATTTGTGAAGGATAGTGATCTCACATCTTTTGCCTCTGTTATAAAGAACAGCAGGACACAGGGAACAGCGATATGAAAAAGACAACTTGTGCAAATTAATGATTGAAATTTTCCTTTCTTCCACAAATACAGGAAGATGGTTTTATAACCCTGAGACCCTGGTGAAAAAGAAGACGAAAGGCATATCCAGACTCTTTTTCCCTGATCCACATTAGCACTGAAGCAGAGTTTCTGAAAATCTTCTTCCTGGAAGCAGGTTTGCTCAAGCTTCATTTTCAGTGACCTAAAATGCCGTTCGCATGCAGACAAAAGACCAGAATGCAAAGAGAATACAGCATTTTCCATAACACCTGTGCACGTGTGGACAAACCGTTAGTGTCGTCAATAAAATGTTGAAAGGAAGCCAACTGAGCCGTGTGGACAGAAGGTGCTCTGTACAGTCTCTGCTGGTGAAGATGCCATGTCTTTTTCACTGTGTCACGTTTTCTAGTTATACCCATGCTATTTCACGAGAAACCAAGTGCAGAGTAGAACATAAAACTGGAGGTTTCTGATGAAACAAGCCACTGCAGCTGTTAGCCACAAATATTGAGACTTTGTTAGCTTATATCTAAGCTAATCATATCTTAGTCCTGTGACTATGATGAATGACCGGAGCTGATATTGATAAAAATCTTCTGGAGCTGTGCGTCTGAAAGCTAATAAACATATTTCCTAGAATGTTTTCCAATAGAGTAGTTAGTACTGCCAGAAAACTGTTTCAGATGCTTAAAGTAATGTAATAAACGAGCCCATAATGTTTTCTGTTATGTGTTTACGTGACTGGGTTAGAAAAAAATCATCATATTCTCTACATTAACAGACCACACCATCAATAAAACAACACTGTTCCGGTGGAATCAAAGCATTTTTTTTTTTTTTTTGGTTCTAAAATCTGTCCATCTCATATCATCAGTGCCTTTGAATCAAAGGCAAAGCTTTGTAGTTGACAGTTCCTCTTCTTTTGCCTTCAGCTCTACAAAGCAAAGGACATCTGTGTGTCTGTGTGCACGTGTCTTACCACATGGCGTGCATGTATGTAGGGGGCAGACGTGGACTGCTGACAGGCGTGCAGTTGTAGGACCTCATTATCCTCTCTGCTAACAGGAAATTGCGGAACAAGCTGGCCACCAGCAGGTCCTGACGGAACAACTTCTGGAACAGATCTAAAGACAGAGAGGCAGAAGAGAAACCATCCTTCCAGTGTGAGAGAGAAGAGGGTCACCAGTGAGGAAAACAGGGCCCTGAATGAGTGAATGAAAATCAAACTGGGTTAAATAGAAGTTGCCACTTTAAGGGAAAAAAAAACTGCAGAGGTTAAAGATTAAAGTGACGAAAGGCAGTCAAACTTTCTTCGACTCATTAATGTATTCACTAATTCACTTTCCCACACTGATCTCTTGTGATTTCCCTGCCTTGTGTGAGGGAGTCAGTGAAGGTGTGTGGCGAGTGTATTATATGAGAGATGGTTCCAACAACTCCCATCCCTGCTGTAACTGGCCCTCTGATTAAATGTTGAAGTAACTGTGCTGCTGTGTGTGTGTTGGATTAGGTGAGCAGTGCCTTCATTACAAGGATTCTCTCTGATGTGGGCTGCTTTATTAACAGCAGAGCCCTGTGGGTTTGAAAGAGTTCGGCAGCCATCGCCGTTGTCACATTGCTATTCTAGTTGGGACACAGTTTTGTCTCCAGGGAGTCTTAGTGTGTCTGCGAGTGTGTGTTGAAAACGAGAGGCGGGTGAGCACTGAGGGAGAGTGTGTGTACTGCAAACATTACACATGCCAAAAAGAGAGGACTGAGTTCGTTCCATATCCTCTACGTTTTTGTTAAAATTATATCTCAGATTAATGCGCTCGATACTCTAAACACAATTAATCTCCATTTGAGTAGCAGACTCGCACTGCTGACATTTTATATCAACATCTTCACTATTTCCAACCGCTGGGGATCTTCACAGTTTTATAGTGTTGCTGATGCTTTACCATTGCACCGGTCTCATTAGGTGCCCGACATTTTTCATCATTGGTTAGAAGTATTGAAGGGAAGAACTGACATGGCTCAACAGTAAAAAAGTTTCATAGCTTTAATAGGCAATTATTTGTCCGTTCTACTACCCTCAACTCCAGAAGAAGAGTGTTCTTATTTATTCGCCTTTTCACTTTTGAGGACAACTCAGGTTTATTAAAGGATAATCCCGGTATTTTTCAACCTATTAAGTCCTATTTATGGAACTTTGTGGGTCTAAAATGATTAAAAATTTTAAATTACTGCAGTCTGGAGTACAGTCTCTAAGTCTGATTAGCTTGACAAAACTATACAAAGGTTATGCTGAAAATTTGGGAGTTCTCCTTTAAATCTTTATGATTTTGGCCACTTTTTGTACCAGTTATGATACAATTATACACATCTAAGAGTTGGCCAGAGCACCACAAAACAGCTACGACAAAGTCCCCAAATCTTTGTTTGCTAAAATTCGCTGCTGTAGTGTATTACTGTAGCTTCATTTGCAAATGACAGCTCCATGAATTTGTGTAAAATACTGTCACTGGATGACCTCAGACTAATGTTTCAGACTGACACTATAACGTGAGAAGCTTGTAAAAGGTTTCAGATTTGCATATGATGATTTAATGCAACAAGATTGAGGCTAAAGCTGCATGTAGGGCTCTCCCAGATAATCACAGTTGAGAATGGTTCCTCAGGGATTTTGCTATTGTGCCTTTAAACCAGACACATATCAATCTTGCATGATGAACAAACGTTAACCGTGAAACCATAAAACGAGTCTGTGGCTGTAAAGCGTCACCTCTAGGCAGCACGTTCCAGGCGATTGTGTCGGTGATGGCTGTGAAGATCCAGTTGAGCTCTCCCAGAGGTGTACGTCTGTCGTTGAGTCTGCCAGGGATCCTGCATCAAACAACACAACACAACTCACTGTATGTCACTGTGGCTCCAAGACTCCAAGCACAGAGTGGCAACTGTTCACAAGTATTAACAGGATGCATCTGAAGAAAATTACAGTTGGAGGCACTTAGCCTCTTATTCAGAGAGGCAGCAAAGAAAGAAAGAAAGAATGCGGCATTTTTGGGGGGGATTATGAATAGAAGAGCTTATTATATCATCCAACCCTGGTCACAATTATCCTGGCCAATTATTTATCTATTTCCGTTGGTGCTTGAGTTTAGCCGGTGCTGAAAAAGTAGCAAAGAGAGAGGACTACATTTGCTTTGAGTTCTTGCCAAAGGTGTTCAGCTTGTAAGCAATCAGGATGAACACTCAGCAGATCAGATCGGTGCTCAGTAGCCCGTGTAATGCATTTCAAGACAGTGTTTTGTAAGCAGATGGACAGATAGATGGATTAACCATCATGAAAGATAGAACAATGCCTTCAGAAGAACTCAGGTTTGTGTCACTGGTCAAAACATGTGCAATTTTTAACAATTTGAGCTATGCTATCCTATTTTATTTAATATTTCAGTACTATGTATACAGCAAAATAAATATGAAAAAAAAAAAAGTCTTATCCTATTGATCTCCCATCGAACCCCCCAGTTGACACAAACTGATTGAAACAACGCTGGCATAACATGCTGCCATTCACTGTAACCTAAACAGAACGTCCTGTTTTGTGTCACACAGGAGCTACAACTGTATTATTCCAGCTTTTTCCCACTCCATGTATAAGCACTTGAGGCAAAATGAAGGAAAGCCAATGGTTGCAGTCAACTGGCTCTCCATTCAATATGAAATAAGAGCATACCTGCATAAATTTAATATAATTCATGAATGCTGTGGGAACGGGCTTGAAAAATGATCTACTTTGCCAGTATAATGGCAACAGCAGCATATAAATTATATGCGAACACTAAACACCCTGGGATCCTTCTGCCTTGAGCCTATATGTGTGAGTCTGTTTTCCATCGATTTATGAGTTTATGTTATTTATTTATATAGGCCATGTGATGACTTGAAAATCCACAGTGAAATACTGCAGGTGAGTTTTTTTGTGCTGTGTAAGCATGTATGTACTGAAAATTGAGTACAGTAAGGCCCACAAGTATTTGGACAGTGACAAAATTTTTTTTATCATTTCGCCTCTATACACCACCACAGTGGACTTGGGGAGAAAAAAAATCAATCAAGATGTGATCGACCTTCAGCTTTAATTTACAAGGTTTCACAGAAATGGCTTATACTGTTTAGGAATTAAATCCATTTTATAACAAAATTTTAAATATAGTGGTAGTTTTTAATACTTGGATTAAAAAATCCTTTGCAGTCAAAGACGGCCTGAAGTCTGGAGCCCATGGACATCACCAAATTCTGATTTTCTTCCCTGGAGATGCTTTACCAAGCCTTCACTGCAGCCACCTTCAGTTGCTTCAGCTTCTTGTTTGTGGGTCTTTCTGCCTTCAGTTTATCTTCAGTAACTGAAAAGCTGCTCTATTGGGTTGAGGTCAGGCGACTGACTTGGCCATTGAAGAATATTCTGTTTTGTTGCCCTCAAAAAGTCTTGTTGCTTTTACAGTATGTTTAGGGTCATTATCCATCTGCACTGTGAAGCACTTTTATATCAGTTTTGCAGCATTTGGCTGAATGTTAGCAGAGAGTATAGCTCTATACACCCCAGAATTCATCTCGCTACTTTTGTCAGCAGTCACATCATCAGTAAACACCGATGAACACAGCCTGTTCCATTGGCAACCTTACATGCACATACCATAACACTGCCTCCACCATGTTTGACACATGATGAGGCGCTTTGGATCATGAACTTTTCCTTTCCTTCTCCAGGCTTTTCTCTTCTCATCATTCTGATTCAAGTTTACTTTGGTTTCAACTGAACAAAGAATCGGATTCCAGAACTCGGGAGGCTTTTATAGATAAAAGTCTAATCTGTCCTTCCTGTTCTTGAGTGTTAACGGTGGTTTGCGCCTTGTTGTAAACCATCTGTATTTATAGTCATGAAGGCGTCTCTTGATTGTAGACTTTAACAATGATGGGTCCTTCTCCTCCAGGGTGTTCTTGACTTGTCTCAATGTGTGGGTTTTTCTTCAAAGAAAGGATTCTGCCATCATCCACTTTAGTTGTCATCTGTGGTCTTCCAGGCCTTTTGATGTTGTTGAGCTCAGCAGTGCGTTCTTTCTTGTACCAAATTGTTGATTTGGCCACTCCTAGTTTTTGCATTCTTTCTGACAGATTTATTTTGTTTTTTCAGCTTAATGATGGACTCCTCCACTTGTATTGATATCTCTTTTGACTTCATGTTAATGCTCCAGTCAAACAGCTGGCAAATGCCAATTCAACACCCAAAATTCAACTCTAGACCTTTTATCTGCTAGATTTGTTATGAAATAACGAGGGAAAGAACCAAGCTGTCCATGATGCAAGCTGCATAAAATGGCTGTAATTCCTAATGGTAAATGCCATATATTTGTGAAACCTCTTAAATTAAAGCTGAAAGTCTGCACTTTCATCACACCTTGATTTTTTCATTTAAAATCGATTGTGGTTGTGTATAGAAGGAAAATGATTAAAAAAAAAAAAGTGCCACTGTCCAAATACTTCTGAACCCAACTGTAAATGGAGCATCGTATAGATTTGCCCATTGTAACTAGGGAAGAAACTCTGATTTAAGAGGCTATTTGTGGCATGTCTGATACCTTAACAGTGTTTCAGCAGTTAATTGTTTAATGTATTGTTGACTTGTCCAAACTCAGCTGGATCAAGATCAAAAAATCTAAATATGACTGGACAGAGAATTTTAGATTTGAACAAAATAACAAATAAACCCAGGCTCTTCTTTTGGGAAAAGTGCTTTCTCTCCCTACTGATGTGTAGCTGACACTTCAGTCATTAAACATTTCCTCACAGAATCAATAAACTACCTCCTTGGAATAATTTACGCGGAGTTGCCATCAAAGTGATATGATTCTTTTCACAGTGGAGTCTAACTCTAAGGAGCTCCCTGCTGGGCAGAGCACTGCTGCGTTTCAGACCCTGTTTGGCGCCAAGAGGGTGGGTCGGCCTTGCACACTGAGGGACGAGGGTCTCACTGTGAAACAGCAAGAGGGAAGCCAGGAAAAGGGATCAGCCCCGGCACCTAAGAGGAAAAAAATAGCAGCAAGAGGCGCCGCAGCTGGGGATATATTCCAGTGAATCTGTCGAAGGTGAAAACCACAATCGCCACACACGGTCGTGACGACAGACAACAATGCTATTGTGATCAGATGGAGCCGGAATGTGTGTTGGATGCATGTGGGAAGCGCAGACAGAAGGATGCACAGATGGAGGAGAGAAAGAAGAATCAAATTAACAAACTAATCCGTGGTGCACAGCTTTTCAACGCTGACATGATGTTGAATACGTTGTGCAACAAATGTTTGTAATATTCCAAGGGCGATGAGTGTTCCTTGCATGCTTTCCAACTGCGCGTGACCTTTAGAGGTGCGAACACGTGCCTGGTGAGCGAACAGCGAGTGCATTGCTCATTAGATGCCCGCTCTCACCCACATTGATGAAGGAGCAAAGATGCTTTAAATACTGTTTGAGCTAAATCAGAGTTTAATGGCGAGTTGCCTTGCTTCTCTCTGCTGAAGCCTCCAAAGAAATGCAGCCAAATGTAATATTTGTGTTTTTGTTGCCAGGATACCAGAAGGTCAGCTAAGTACTGTATTTGTTAATACAGATGTTGCTGTGCTACAGTAGCTGCAGGTAATTTATCAAAATTAACTATGAAGACATGGCTGCTTCAAGTTCCCAGCTTGATGAGCGCAGGAGACGAAAAACAAGAAAAAAAAAACTATGAAGTCATACCAGAAAATGGGAAGCTGATGTGTTTAAGGTCATTAGTTCATATAAGGATCTAATGCTTCACCAATGTATCCTGCATAACAAGGTCCTTATAAAATATCACCCATTTCTGATTGTCTGCATTCAATCCTCCACTATAGTTACTAATAACTTGTCTGCAGTTAACTCATATATTGCTCTGCTATATATCTGAAAATGCTGTTTCACAATGCATACTGTATGTTCAGGGAGAGAAATACTAACAGGCTCCCAGAAGTGCAAGTGCTGCCGTGTACCATCATGTAAATTCTGTTTGGTTTTTTTGGGAGCAACTTGCAAAATATGGCCAGAATTCAAAGGAAGCTCCAAAAATAAAAAGAGGCAAGAATATTCCCAGAATAACTGCCAACTGCTGCTCACTATAGTCTTGGACAGAGCTTTCAACTAGCAGAGGCTGGTTCGACAACAGGGGATACAGGAAGAAAGCACCAAAGAGGATTACGACTGCAGTGTCGCAAGGACACAGCAATTGTCTCAATTTTATTTCAAATTGAGTTACTGGTATATTTAAGCTCTTCTTAGTTCAAGAGAGAATTTTGAATTCAGAACGATTATGATTGTAATGTTGTTGTTTTTAAGAATACAAAAATAACTTAAGTGGTATTCAGAGAAAGCTTTAACATAGCTGCAGTCACTTTTTTCCCCCATTTACAAAGCAAGCTATGAGTACAGCATTGACAAACCTGGTCCAACCTTATGAAGCTACTATAGTGGAACTGTTACATACTATTAAACTATTAAACTATTAAACATATCTAAAAAAAAACAACAGAATGACTTTAGTTTTTGTTTAAGACACAATCCAATCCATCTGACTAATGGCACAGTAGGTAAAATATCCATTGTGTTAATTGCTTTAATATTTAAATGCTAGACGTTCCACTTCGCTCTCCGGCTTTTGCTAACTTTCTCTGACTGCATTTATATTGGG
>KV751323.1:4809126-4831501 GCA_001698575.1 Mola mola | reverse complement strand
AGTAGTGCTGTGGCTCAAAGGACCAATGTAATGAACAAAAATAGGCATAAATGGTGTATAGATCTGAAGAGATGTGCAATGTTTGGTGCTAATTCTTTGTGGTGTGTCATAATGACCAACTTATCGTAATGTTATAGTCATTTCATTGCTGTTTTTACAATGATAAAAAAGGATTTGTATAAATTTGATACAGTAAGAATCTAATCGATAAAATAACCACAGTCCAGTGCTGTAATGTGCTTAAAAGTATCCTTGGAATGAAAAATGCTTGACTTTGGCACTGGACTGTAGTTAGAATGCTGGCCCAACTTCACGGAGCAGAGAGGTGAGACAGCAAATGGAGTCAGTTCCATTTTTCTTTTATGAGCTCTGAGACCATCCATTATTGAACTCTGAGGGACATCAGCTGAGTCAACATTTGGCTCTCCAGGCAGCATGTCGAACATGTGATGAACGCAAATTGCAACTTAAGCACTGGGATCTCGACATCCCCCACTGATTAAAAAAAAGGAAACAAACAAAAGTTCTTGTATGTGTAAGGAAATGTGGAGAAGAATGCAAATATAGTGATGCATCTTCAGAATGTTTCATCATTTATATGTGATGGCCTGCACCATATTTTATATTGTTTATGTATGTCTAGATTCTATTTGGCTATTTTAAATTGATTATTGTAATTCATGTAGTCGTTGTTCTCTCATATGAAATGCCACCTCTTATATTACCAACCTTGTCTATCAATTCAAGGTCATGTATCTTATGAATTTGATATTTTATTACTTTTTCCAGTTTTGTTTGGAATTGACAAAATCTAAAATCCAATTTCCGTACAGGATAAAGACAAATACAGAAAAAGTTCAGCGCTCTGCCGCTGCAGATCTCTTTCTCTTAACCTTACTGGCATGCTATTAGTATAAAATCTTGCAGTGTGTGCATCTGTAGTGAACATGAAGAACAGAGCATATGATCTTATGAGAGGAAGCAGAAGGGCCTGTGTATAACTGATTCACTCCAGGGTATTCTTTCTTCTTTTGTTTTATCATGGCTATACATATGGAGAGTCTGCTACAGGAATCAGACCTATTACATAGTGGAATTATACAAAGAGTTTGTTTAGCATGCACTGGTTGGTTGCAATTATGGCATATCATTCATTAGTGGCTGAAGCTATGGGTTTGAATCATTTCGAAGCGGCACCCTTCATTGAACTGTCGTGTCTTTGGTGATTCTCTTCATCTCATGCCTGATAGAAGAATGCACTCCACAATGCAGCCTCTGATGTTTGAGAATGCTAACTCTTCTCACAGTCTGCGGGACATAAATGACTTTTTCTCTCTCAACAGAAGCCCATTCTTTATTCTGGTGAGATGAGTAATAAAGGATGGAGCGGACATGTGCGGAGAGCTTTAGTGTTGTCAAACCCAGCAACTGATGCTGGTGTCACCGAAAAGGCGTAATGTAGAAGGAAAGTGAAAGAAAAAAGGGCTTATTTTTTCCAAAGGTGTTCATCACCAATCTTCCCATCCTGCCCTGGGAGTCACTGGGCAGCAGATATACGTACAGAATGAGGGCATTTCCTGCGTGTAATTTTGCCACTGGAGAGAAGTCGTTTTCAAAAAGGAGCATACAGAATGGACTGGAAGGGGGGAGGATAAAGAAAAAGGTAAAAGAAAAACAGGAGGAAATTAAAAAAATATTCATCCTTAACATCAATTAAATGGGGGAAACATAAAGAATGGAGAAAATTAAGGCGTGGAGAATTGAGAGGCATGTTCAGATTATTCGCTGGACTAATAAGCATGTTTAATTTGATTTTAAAAAGGATCGCGTCCGAATAAGGAAATGCATGACTACTTCATTATGGGGTTTTTCTGAGATATTAATGTCTAACAAATAAAGAAATCAATAGCCAGTAGTGAGAGATCATTTCCTAGTCATCAAGTGTGACTTGCAATTAGTGAAGACAAAAGACAGTCAGATCCTTAGCCAAAGAAATGGTAGAAAAACTGACTAATTCACGTCAGTCATTAAAGACACATTACTGATGAAAAATCTTTTTTCCAGTATTGATATCGCAGAATATGGTAACAAATACTGTGATATATACAGTTCATTGTGATATAGCCTAAAAAATGATTGGCATTATTGGCATTATTTTAAGGCCATATCATGCAGCCCTAACTGTCATTTTTTATATATTATGGGTGTAAGTATGAGAAAAATTTGAAATGAAATCCAGCACAAAATACCACAAATCTCCATGGACAAACATCTGGCATGTATCATACATACTGTATATAGCACTGTCATAGGACTAGATCTGCCTCAGACAATGTTTAAAGGCCTTTCAGGAGAGGCACAGGTTGTGTATTCCGAGCTCATGGAAGGCTTTTGGTGAAAATCTGTGCAGGAAGTGCTGACGTTCACTAGAGGTAATGGTGGACCCCAGCTGGTTGTGAAAATTTTACCCACTGATTCCAGAATATGCAAGAGTCAAATTCAGAAGTACGGAGTTGCTCCCAATGCATTTTCAAGATGAATGGCTACCAACTGAGGACTTACAAGACTATCAAAATCACTTTTGTTCACCTGACTGTAGTTTGGCCAAGAAAATAAAAGTATGTCATGAGTCCACTGTGAAAACTAATTAAGGTCTAGTGGCACTTACGTTGTGCAGATGCTGTTTGTGCATGCGTGTTCATGAGTGTGCATGCACTTACAAACTGCGTCTATGGCAAGAAAATTCACCCTCGGCAAATATTTCCAGAGCACGTTAGCACCTCAAGGCAATCTCTGACAAGATTTATTTTCTGCCTGCTGATATATGACAGCACTTTTATGTTACCTACTACCTCTAAACCCAAGTCACCCCGGCAAGCTTTATGGGAGTCATTTTATTCTCCCCCATCGCACATAAGTAATAAAAAAAAAGAGGGGAAAAAAGGAAAAGCCACCCCCCGATGGTTCGGTGAAATTACTAAAACTTTGGATATGACATCCATATTGATCGCTAATATCTGAGCATGTGTGCCTAAGAGCGAGAGATGTTCCGCGCTGAGCCACTAGACAACCCGCAGGTTTACTGAAGAAATGCGGAGCTTTAAATCTTACAAACTACTGCTGCTTCGGCTGTGAGGAGGTAAAAAAAAAAAAAGGCAGAGAATTATACCTGCAGGATGGAAAACAACAGAGAGGGGGGCTGACGAGACGGACAGACAGAAAGAGATATGAGGAAAACAGGATAATGAGTTCTAGACTGCACCCTCCTGAGGTGCAAAGAAGGGGAGAGATAGAACAGAGAGAGCTTGATGGGGGGTAGGATAGCGACGGAGTGCCACTTACTTCTCAATGAGGTCTAACGTCACCCCTGGCACCAACTTGGCACTCTTCTGCATACAAAACCTGAAACACACACACACACAAAAAACACAGGGAAAAGCTGAGTTGTAAAACTAACAGGAGGTGCTCACAGACTAGACAAAGAAATAAAATATTTGGTCTCAACAGTATACATTTTATGAACTACAAGATAGATCACTGGGAAAAGTGCTCCAGTAAACAATGTTCACTTTAAAGATTATGACTGCTGAGTACATTGATGAGTGGATTTTGGCTGAGTTACAGTTGGGGAAGGGGGCAAAGTTGGCTTATGTCAGCAGTGAGTCACAGCAGAACGGCGTCGAGAGCTCAGTGCTGAGAGTCGTCATCACACACACACATGGAGGGGGGAGCGGGCGTGTGCATAAACACACATCATCAGGGAACAATGAAGGACAAAAATGTCCACAGTTAGTCTAAAAATTACATTAAATATGAATTTGGTTAGTGAGTAGTTCTTATAATACTAAAAAAAAAACTTCCTCAGTGAGCTTAAAGCTGTTTGTTGCTGAGTTTGTAGATTTTGGTTGGTGACGGGTTTATGAGAGACAGGACAGTAAAGTTATGGGCAAGATTAAAAAAAAAGCAACAAGCAAGCTGAGAAGCTCCACAGAGAAGCGAAGTCATTGATAATTGGACTCATCAATATGAGTGACAGCCGTTACCTTACTTTTACTCATCTGGCCCATCATCATCCCTGTCAGGATGTTGGTCACAGAGCCAAAATCGTTAGTTAGACTGACTCCAAACTTGCCAGGTATGTTGTGGATGACCGAAGGTTGTGTATTCTGTGCTTTTGGTGCAGTTTACACGTTGTTTGATATTAATAAAACTCTTGGCCAATTTACATTGAGTGACTTCTCTTCCGCCCTTCCGAGCCTAAATACAGACAGCGCCAGTCTGCCATTGCAACCCACATTGTGGTCAAAGATGGGATTGCGTCTCTTACAGCATTAACAAAACTCTCTCAACTCTCTCTTCATCCGTGTGTTTAATGTATTTTATGTCATAATAAAGACAGTCAAGACATCAAATGCAGAGATGTAAAGTCCCTGAATAGATTAATTTATCACAAGAAAATTGCATGCCAGCTATTTTCAAATTCATTACCTCCCCCAAGGTAGGAAGTTATGTCTTTGCCGGCATTTTTAGATGTATTTATTCGTTCGTGAACAGTGTACCCAAAAAAGTTACACACAGATTTTGATGCCATTTCTAGGAGAGATGGGAAATGGACTGGTACAATCAATTGGTTTCGATTTTGGCTGTGATCAGGCTCATTGTCTGGATGGAAAGGTTTTTAAGGACAGGGGATGGTGTTTGCTTTTATATTCTTCCTTTTATCCCTCTGATTTTTTCTTGTATGGCGCTTTACAGTATGTGTAAATTTCTAAAGCCAAAAACATACCGTGGCTGAGGAGAGGTCGCTGAGCTTGTACAGAAGCATCCTGAAGCTCCTATGTTCAGCCTGTCATGTATGGTGATTGAGTTTTAGTGGCTCAGTTTTATGCACCAACAGCTAAAATGCATGTCTGGAAGTGAAATCCCAAAGGATAACAGTTATACACGAATTGATGATTTGCATCCAACGTCTGTACCAGCTTGAATTTAACTTAAGTTAGGGCACTACCAGTGAAAGGTTCTTCCTGAAGCTGCAGAATAATGAGATCCCTCATGACACCAGTGCAACGTAGTGCCCTTAAAACAACAGTTCGCCCTTAGTGCGCCCAGCGCTCACAGAACAAAGAGCAGGAAGAGTGTAACTTATTGTTAATTATCAGAAGCCATTTAAATGCGAGCCATGATATGAGCAGTCTGCATTGGCATGTGCCAGCACTCTGCTTTGCTCCTGAATTATCATTTTGTACAGGGAAGGTGATTCCCTCCAGACGTAGACAGAGACGGTTAGGTAAAAAACGACTGGATTCTAGCAGAAACAGATGGGACTGTGCAGAGAAATGAAAACTCCCTCAGGAATGGAAGACAGGAGAAAGAAGGGAGGAAGGGAGAGAGAAGGAGAGGAGCATCAGGTCATATCTGGATCTAAAGTAATCCTGATCAACAAAATGTCTGTTGTTGCTTGACGATAAAGGCCTGATCAGGCATCGCGGTGAGAGGAACGTGGTTATATCACGGTGCATGAATTCAATCCTTAACATTTTACCTCTGACTTGTTCTTTGTTTCAAAAACCTTTGACTGCAAAACAGCAAACATGTTAAATGCTTACAGAGAAGCCAAATGAAACTGCTGCCCTGCATGATATTGTCAAAGTAGGAGTCAGAAGCTACATTTTTAATTTTGGTGAGGTATTTAAGAAGACAATGGCAATCAGACTAAGGCTGTGTCCTAAATCACTCCCTCCTTCCCATATAGTGCACTCTATATGGTGTTCACCATTTAGTAGTGCTGTCCGAACCTATACTGTGAAATGGTAAACCCTATAGACTGCACCCAAAGTCAGCCACAATGCATCGTGAAAAGTATGGTACAACTGGCAGTCCCTGACCAGGGACTATACACCGGAGGTCTCTGATATCTGGACTAACCCATACTCAATTAATCATTGAGAATTTAATCACATTTTGAAGAAGCGTTTCTATTTTAATCTATCTGGACCTCTGAGTTTTAATTGAATACCCCTGCTGTAGATCACGTGGGCAGATACGGCAGAGTGGGGAGAATGGCATGACACAACATACAAATTAACATACAATTTTGAAAGTATGTTAATAAAGTCATTTTTGTTTCTTTATTTAAGAAGACAAGTATAATATATATAACAATATGTATGTATGTATCATTAAATTCATCACCAGCGTTTATTTCTGAAGGGCCACACTCTATTGAAGTACAGCTTATGTTGATCAGATGTTTCAGTTGAGCAAAAGAGATAACATAAATAATGGCACTAGAAAAAAAAAAAAGGTCAAAAAGTGTGTTTTGTTTGGGGTTTTTTAATCATCTTTTAAGATATTTTGCCAGTGAACTCACTATGTACACATCACTCCAAAATGAACCAATGGGTCGGTGGAGCTTCAATCAAAGCCTGTTGAATTAACTTTTAAAATCTGCAATCAATCTGATCACATTTACATCTCATGGGTCTTATATCTGCACAAGGCAGTTCAGCCAGTTGACTCAATCATCTGATATTTGTTTACTAGAAGTGCATCTACAGCACAGAGATAAAAACAGATCAGATCAGGGAGAAACAGTAACAATAATTCATCTCAGCCACCGCTCTAAGTTTGGAAAATCATTTAAAGGCATCAGTCAGTCACCTTCATGTTGTTTTGACACATTTCCTTAGCTGTTTTTTCTATTCAATAATTTTTAGATCTGTATAGACATTATAGAGATCGCTGCCTTAAATATATAGTGTGGAAGTTTAATGACTTTAATACAGTATAATAATAAGACATTATATTAAGCTGAATTATTCACTGTAGCCCCAAAGCTCAACGTGTTAGTGCAAACCAAGGGCAAGCCAAATAAATGACACAAATTGAGAATAATTCACAGGCAAATGTTGACTTGCTCGTCTATTAACATCAGGGGTGATGTGATTTTACAAATAAATTATGCAAATTCTAAAAAAAAAAAAAGAAAAAATTTTAAATTGTGCCACAGACATCAAAATGGACTCATCAAGCGATGGTGACCTGATGCTCATTTAACTTCATAACTATAAGAATAAAAATTTAAAAAAAAAACAATGTTTCTGGTCCTTTCCAATTTGGGAAAAGAGAGGAGAACTTGGTGATTTGAGAGCTGAAACTGTGGCTGCCTTAGGATGTCTGCTGGACAATTTGAAACACAGCTCCAAGGCTGAAGGGGCAGAGGAGCAATTTCAGGGAGCCGACTGAGCTGGAGCAGCCATATTTTTATATCTGAGGTAACAGGATACTTCATCTCATCACCTCAGGGTCCCGTTTGCCTGTCAACAGCTCCAGCTATGCGTGTAGTGCATGTGGTTTGAGACAGTCAAGAGGAGCTTTTTGTTGAATATGACGTGGCAACAATGAGCACTTTGATTGGCCAGATGTGTACACGTCAGAAGTGAAATCAACTTCGGTCCAAAAAATAAAAGCTGCACTTTTGCTCGGCGATACATTGCTGTTGTAAAAGCTTGCATTAAATGAATACAGATTTTTAAAAAACTACATGTGAAATATCTGCACAAAAAAAAAATGCATTCTGTGTGCAACGCTTTAGTATTTAAAGAGTGTATAAATAATGACATAATATGCTTAAAGACTTAGAATGTATAGACAAACTATATGGAGCAATTAATTGTAGTTTTATTTGCAATTTAAAAGAAGTTTGAGCTTTGTTCAGTCATTCCATGGAATTCAGCAACGCTGTCAAGAAATTTCCTCCTTTTTAATCAGCATAGTGATGGAGTAAATAATTTATTTACTTTTACTGTTTTTGGGTGAACTGGTCCTATAACTACTATTTTAAATGCACTTATACATACAGCAGGTTACATTTGTAACTTTGTAATTACGTTTGGAATGTCCGCATGCTAACATTTGTTTCATGAAACCAACAGTATGGCTGAGGCTGATTGAAATGGCATTAGTTTTGAAGGAGGTCATGAAACAAGGTAATGCACAATTTAAAAGTTAAGCTGATGGTGGCGCTAGTCAGTTACTACTAATCACCTTGAGAGGAGGAACATAAAAGGTCTATCATATTTCATGGCTCTCAATCCGTAACTGGTATTTGAAACTAACAGGAGGATGACAAAATAACGGATGGCAACAGTGAGCAGCATTATAATTTTCAGAACAAATCATCTCACCTCTAACTGTCTTAAAACCAAAATTTTGTTGTTGTGACAAATAATCAAAATGGATGAACTTTTGGAAGCAACACCATCTTTGGCTGGCAGACATCACATTCCTGGAGGAGAAGAAGACAGGAGGACTAGAGGACAGAGTGCTACAGGAAACAGGAGTATTAAGAGGAGAAAGTGAGGCGGCCAGAATTTAATTGGATCATGAATAAGAGGGATAGAGAGTAGATGCTGGGCAGGAGGGGGCGAGAGTTTGCTTGTACATATTAAACTTAGAGGAGGGAAATGAATTGGATTTCGTACGAGGAAACTACTATACTACTCCAGGGGTTTGAGCGATAGAAAGAGGAGAGTTTCTCCTCTGATCCAGCTGTCTTCTACAGTTCATCCCTCTTTCAATCACCCTCCCTGACCCAAGTCGCAGAGCGCTGCAGGGACTGCTGGGTGATCTGAAATTTAATCTGCTGTCACTGACCGACAATATAAATGAGAAATATTGCACTTAGGATGTTCTATGTAATCTGCTCAAAAATGACAAATACAGTACAGAGGCTTTTCCACATCTGCTACCCTGTTAGCATAACAACAACAGCTCATCAGCGCTATTATCATATACTGACACCGTTTCTCTCTAAGACAGATTTACTGCGTGATCGTGGAAAAGCTGAACGTGCCTGTGAGGTGACCTTGGGATCCAGTGGTTTCAACTACAAGCTACAAGCTGGAACTCTTTCCATCATAAAAACAGCAGCTTGTTCCATTGCAGAGGACAGCAGCTTTATCAGGATCAGGTTGGTCTCCTCCTTTCGTTACCCAGCACTTTGGGTCTGCTGGCTACAGGTAATGCATCATCCGGCAAGCGCCTTTTTAATATCATGTGTTGTCTATAATTAACTTCTTTCTCTCTTAGCCTCTTTACGAGAGGGATCCTGAGTCTTGACTCTTGTTATGAATATGTGTCTTTGCTTGTCAGTTAGTAGGATTACATAAATTTACTTGTTAGATCTCAACAGAACTTGGTAGAAAGAAAGGGAATGGGCCAAGGTAGAAACCATTAAATTTGTGTATGGATTTGTACAAAAGGATGGATGCAGATTTTTTTTTTTTTTCATTATTTAATGTTAATTGAATCAAATGGCAGAGTGCAAACAGGGCCAGTGCGGCTACAGAAAAGTCTACAGCACAATACACGCCATGACTATCTTGTAATAGCCATCTTGTAACACCCAACATTCCCCCTCTGACCATCAACGGTGCTACTGTGGAGCAAGTGAGTAGCACCAAGTTCCTGGGTGCGCACGTCACAGAGGACCTCTCCTGGACCAACAACACCACATCTCTGGCCCAGAGGGCTAAACAGCATCTCTACTGGAGCCCCAGCCCCCATCATGTGCACCTTTTACAGAGACACCATCGAGAGCGTCCTGACCAGCTGCATCACGGTGTAGTACGGTGCCTGCAGCTGAAAGGATTGGTGCCTTTCTCCCCTCCCTAGACAACACTTACACAACCCGTCTCACCCGCAAAGCTCTCTGCATCTCTCTCCCCCCACCCCCCAGACTCAGCTGCTGCAG
Organism: Mola mola; assembly: GCA_001698575.1. Classification (NCBI taxonomy): domain Eukaryota; kingdom Metazoa; phylum Chordata; class Actinopteri; order Tetraodontiformes; family Molidae; genus Mola; species Mola mola. The sequence goes on along the minus strand of KV751323.1, from coordinate 4,821,747 downwards.
CAGCCGCTTTATGCAGAGTTGGACTGCTCACTGCGCACTACAGACACTTTAATCCATTCTGCCCTGTATGTGCCTATGTATATATATTTTTACTTATATTCATATTTTCGATTCAAGTGACTTAGTTCCCTTTTAGTTTATTTTTGTAAGCCCCCTTTTTTTTCCTAATGTTTACTTCCTGCACCGTGGACCTGAGAGAAACGCAATTTCAATCCTCTTTATGTGCCAAACATTGGCAGAATTGACAAATAAAGGTATTTTGACTTTGACTGATTTATTCTCAACAGGTAACAGTTACAATCATGCTTTCATTTGTTGAATTCATTTTTATATTTGCTAAACCAACTTTGAGTTTACCTAAACTAACAAAGTTTATTACCACTGCCAAGAAGGTGATGTTTGTAAGTACGCCGCACACCGTCACTTTGACACTAACAGATTGGAGCAGCAGTTAAAAAACAAGATAATCTGACCAGTAGACAATGGAGCATTAATCAAGTTCAACCGACTCTGTGCTGAAGAAAATAACTGTGTTCGGTGTTCTTGGTTAACCTGACCTCTCTCACTTGCTCACCTGTCTATTTATTCACTGGTTGTTTTTTTTCTGTTTAATACAAAGGCGACTGGATCGATTTTAGTGAAACTCGCTGGGGATTGGGAATGACCCAAAACTTCCCATTACATTCTGGCGCAGATCCAGATAAAGGGTGTATCCAGGAGTTGTTATTTAAAGCGATGATTGACCTTTTGCGAGGACTTGCTCTCACTCTTAGCACATATTGTACGGACCAAGCCTGTTGAGGCAGAAATGTGACATTTGAAATAAATCGTATATCATTTACTGTTTCTCTGTTGCTTCTACCAGAAGGTGAGTACACCATTTGGTGAAAAACAGGCAGAATGTGGATCGTTTGGAACATTTGAATAGTAGAAGAGTGGAATACTCTACAGGGACATTCTGAGAGTTTTAGTGTGGATGATTGAAGCTTTTATTTGCCGTGGGTCGGCACTATGACACTCCGGTGTGTTTCTGCAAGGTCACATGGCAAAATCATTTCATCTAATGGGCTTTAATAGTGTCTTCCCTAGTTATGGAGCCTGTTTCTTACTGAATTTCTCACTGTTACATAAGGTCCAAACACACTGGTCATCGAGTGGCTGCTGGTTCATAACCTCTACATTAATGCCATCACTTCAAATTAACAAAGTGGAGGTCTGCTGATGCATTACGTCAATTAAAAGACATTTTCAGAGCATACAGGGGAGCTTACCTTGCCTATAACATGACTCAGTTTAAAGAATTCACATATATATTTTCTTATAATATCACAGAGCTGTATTTTAATTTGTGAAGTTTAACTTTTATGTCCAGCTGATCACCACAGAGACAGACCACAGTCATGATATTATCATGAGACAAATTCTGTATCAGCTCCGACAGTGAATAATGGACCAACTGTTGAGACTCTTTGAAAGCAGCCATGCTGAGTCTCCTGGCTTGGGAACAAATGACTCACAGCTGTAAATCTGACACTCAGTTCAAACACATTTGGATATGCACAACATTAAAACCACTATCAGGTGAAGCAGACGCCATTGACTTTTACAATTCAACGATCTGCTGGGAAATCAAGGGAATTAATTCCACTTAAAATGCATGACCCACTCAAAAAAACAGCAGCGAATCCACTCTACCCCTCCATGGCAATGGCCCTCACAGCCTGAACAATGTGTACAACCAAGTGGTAATGACTCCAGTGAGTCAACTGCAGGAACAATGACACCTGATTCCATTTTCAAACCTCCAAAAACAATTTTCATGAGTCATACAGATCTACAGAGGCTGTTGATTGAAAGAAACTGATGAAAGATTTAACTGTGGTCATATTACACTAGGTGGAGGATTTAAACAGATGTTAAATTCTAGTTTTTGCACTAAAAAAAACTAAAAGCAGCTTTGGCAACAGGGACCACGCAGCACCAGCCACAGAGAATATTTGAAATCACTCAAAAAAGTAACAGGACATCATCCAATAGCCATGTCAGGGCAGTTTTGTCATCCTAATGTATGTTTGACTGGGTTTGCTGAGCTAAACCTAATGCTCTCTTTAAATCCACAGGGGTCTCCAGAGAGTAGTCAGCTAAGGCACATGCAAGTTGGGTACCATTTTCCTCTTCCACACATTTAGAAACAAGAGGGCGAAGATGAATGTGGCAACTTCTGTTTTTTTTAATCACTTTACTTTTCAGCTTTTGAAGGCTCTATTGTTGTGTGCGTATAACTGCATGTGTTAAGGCAATAAATATAGATTCTTGTTAATGATTAATATTTCTCGTAATATGGCTGAAGAGTGTAGGAAAGAGTCTGCAGAATTAACAGAAAGAGTTGCATCATGTGATCTAATTAAAACCATATCTGCGTTCTTACCCTTAAAGGTTCGTTTACTGTGCTACAATAATGGAGATCACAAGATTGTTGGGCCCCACAATTGAATGATCCTCCCAGCCTCCAAATATTAACAACCTTCTGCAACTTGGTAGTAAATACCTCATTGATGGAACCAAGAGCTGCTATTAATCACCCAACATCTGGGAAGGGCACATCCTTTCTCTCTGCTCTCCTCGGAGTAGGAGGCACAGAGCTCCTGCTGAGGTCTCAACAAGCTCAAATTTAGCCAGCAGAGGCAAAAAGGCCTGCAGGCTAACCAAAAGGAGTTCAGCCCAACTGCAAACCCTGCACGGAGCAAAGGAGCGATTGGTTTCCTTCACCACCAGGACTCAACAACAAGAAGAGTATTCATGTATCCATGAGGATTCCTCGCAACAGCTTCAGCTTGGACTCTCCATCAAACAGGGATCACACAGAGAACATCTCTCTCCTTTTAAGGACTGGAAAAGTTGACTTGGGCACATCAACTCAGCAGTAATTGATGAAAGTATTTTATCTTTCATTGTTGAATGGTATTGTTGTGACTGTGGTTAGCCACAATTACAAATTAAGGTTAGTAAGATGACACAGACTCAGGGTCCTGCATGCAACTAACAATCTTCTCTCTAACCCCGACCCATGTCCAGTCTGAGCCCACAGTAACAAAAGAACATTTGGTCTGACACTCAAACAGCTTTCGGCCATTTTGCTTTGCTTAATATCCATTGGCCTCAGCAGCCATTTTGATTCTCTCTTATACGCGCACACACACAAACGCACATCCTTGTATATAAATGAATATAATGGTTTACATCCTAGATTAGGCCTTGTGTGTTTCTTTCTTGTTCATTCTTAAACAAATTCTTTTGGATAAACATGCTGTGTGCAAAAGAGTGAATTTTGCCAACCTCTACACTGTCAAGAAGTCCAACTAGCAGTTGTTGAAGGAATGTTGGTTGTAATTATTTAGTTAATTATTAAGCATAATTCCAAATTCACAGTTTAGTAGATTTCATGAGACTGATTAATTAATCTGGCTATCTATTCCCTTCTTTAAGGGTGGTGCCCCGAGGTAAGCTAATGTAAATTAACTCTTACTATTCTAATAATCATTAGTTATCTATGATTATTATTGATTAATTTTGGTAGCCAAATTCAACCACTTAGTTGTTGCCTTGTATTGTTAACATAAATGGTGGTCTGTGTGAACAGCCACACTGTCAAGAAACCTGAGCCCCAACAAGATGCTTCTCAAGACCACCATCATTCCCGTCACTGCAAGGTTGAATGCTTAAATGTACAACATAAACCTTCACTCATATAAACAGCACGTGTACAGTGCCTGTGTGTGTGCATGCATGATTATTCCAATACAGGCAGTAACTCACAGCACCGCAGCAGGCAGTCTTGGTGTAGTACTGAAGATACAGAAACACATCAGTTTGCTTTGCATTCAGGAGAGAGATTCACCGCTGCTGCCTGATTCTTCCCTAACGGACAGAACTACAGAGGCGCTGCATGACAATGATGCTGCAATGCTCCTAACCTTACTGATCTTCAGAAGTGGCCATACATGGCTCTTTAGAAATCATCATAAGAGGCTGCATTGTGCACAGTGGTGCTTTGAAGTAAATAATCATGTAAGTGTGCTCTCACGTTAAACCAATAGTGTTAACAGGAGGATGTTTAGCAGGTCATCTTAAGACCGTCACCAATTGTCACATAACCACAAAGCACTGCTAAGGTTAAAGGGAATATCGATAGTTTTGAAGGTATGAGGAAAGCAACACAACCATCTTGTGCAAATAACTCAGAGGCATTGTATTTTCTACAACATGATGGAAAATTCATAAATAAAAGCATGCTGGCTTAGAGGCACTAAGAGTTTCAAGTGTGGCAGCCAAGGCACTGCAAATCAACAAACCAACATTAATGGCATATTGTACTACAGCTAAACAACACATGGGTTGAAAGGTTAAGTGCAGGCAGCAATTTAAAGCATGTTTTACACTTAAGGAAGAAAATAATTGAATGAAATATATTGTGAATATTCATTCAGGGACTGATCAGAACAGAACAGGTGAGACAATCTGATCAAAGGGGACATTTTAAAATTAAATAAGTTACATCAGTTCAATGGTGAGGAAAATAAATGTACGATCATTCTGTTGTTTCACTTGAGAATCCCTGCACCCTCTTACTGTCTTGCACAGCACTTTTATCTGTGCTAAGCGTGCAGATGCTGCTCATCACTGCAGGACACATCATGTTATTAAAAGCAGAGGAGAGTACCTCCCCCACATTTTATTATCCAGAGAGAGGGGGGTAAAGGTATTAGCATCAAAATTAATTTAAAGTAATAAAGGTAAAAGTACTCATTATGCAGAATGGCATATTTCAGAATAATTTATATTGTCTGTTGTATTATAATTAATGATGTGTTGATCACTTTCATGCTGAAGTTGGCAATAATGGTTACTACTGTACATAGTTTGTATTCTAGATATTTTTCCAATCTTAATCAATAATATTACATCATATCTTATAATTTAATGTTAACTCTATCTGCAAAGGAACTTGCAACTATGAGTATAGTTACCAAATAAATGTATTGAAGTAAAAACTTGAAAATTTACTATAGAAATGTCAAGAATTATTAGCAAAATAATGTAGCAAAAACCCATTGATTTGGCATGTAAATCTAACAAAATAGGAAAAATTGTGCCTACTTTTTTATTTAAATACACTATCCGTTTTAGATCAAAAGTCAACGTTTAAGCAAACCAGTTATTAAGCATTGATTCAAACCATGTGATAAAAATATAAACCTTCACACTTCTGGCATTATTTGTCGTTATTTGTTTAAATGAGATTTTCTTGTTGCAGCAAAACTCTCATTAAAAACTTTTATAAAAATAACTTGTCATAATTGCTATGTATTTCCTTAGACAGATAATTTGTAATAAAATTCGGGCTCCTCTGGTCACGCCTACTTCTATCACCGTTTGTAGAGACAAGTCGCTTCTTACACAAAAACCAATCAAAGCGTTTGACAAGTCACTTTTTGTGGCTAAGCACCCGCCCTTCGGTGAGAGCGGCAGGAGCGTTACGAAACGAATGCTAATTGTGAAAATCTGCCCATTCCTGGACATACCTCACAAAGTCACCTAAAAATAACTGGACAAAGAAGAAAACATGCAGAAAATAAAGATTTACTTGAAGAGTAGACTGATCCCAATCAAGTCCTCAAACCTCAAACCTACCGGCTGTAGCTTTAAAGTAAAGTTAAGGGATGACTAGAGTCTTTATGATTCATCCTGAGGACCATGAATCTTGTATCAAATTTAATGGTGATCCATAGAATATTGGTTGTGATATTTTGCTATGAACCAGAATGGTCAACCAGTGGACAGACCAACACTACCACCAATAAACAGGCTGACTCTGCTGCTACATTGAGCTTTTATTCCTTCATCCCTCATTTCTTTTTATTCCTTACCCTGCATACCCCTGGTGTCATCCGTTTCCCTCCCTCCTATTTGCACCATTCACTCCCTCCATCCCTCCCCACCCATCCATCGCAGCATTGGGGAAATCCCTTGAAGATGGCGCTCCATCAATAATGATTTTCTGCTCAGCGGAGCAATGAAAGGTACACATGCACTCACTCTGCCTTCCTCTTCGCCAGATCATCCTGTGTCTCTCTGTAAACCTCATCAACCATCCCTCAATGCATCTCGTTAAAGATTTAAAGCCAAGGTAAGCCGACACATCAGTCAATCCCCCCATCCGCCCACTCTAAGTCTGCTAAACTACCTGCCAGCCTCCCCTCATTTTCTTGCTTTTTCTCACTCTGGAACTGTATGAAATCAAGACAGCTTGGCATATCTTGACTCAGAAAATAATAAGGCAACAAGAGAGACAGCAACAAACTATGGTAAGATCAGGAGGAGGGAGGAAGTGTTGAGAGGCAGCTGCAGAGACCCAGGAATAGCTCCAGGTCTCAGAAAAAGCTGGAGGAGGATGATGTAGGTGCAGGCCACAGCTTGCGGGTTTAATCTGGAGTGGAGGTTTCTCCAGCACTGGGACTATTCTAAATCAAATCTCCATCAAACCTGGCAGGAGGACACAGTCACTTTATGCTACATCTGTAATCGGTAATGTCACTCCCAGAATCACACAGTGTTGTCTCCTCCAAGGCCCAGGTTAAAGGCACGTTCATGTAACTTCTGCTGACAGGCAGCCACAATATCCAAAAGTGACGGTTATTAGATAATAAAGTCATATTACATCAGAGAGTGTGCTTTACAATCATTATTGGCATAACTGGGGATAATCCGACAAAGCTGTTTACATTGAAAATGAAAATGAATACTCCAGTAATATTCCCATTTAAATGCAGCCGTGCATACGTTGATTAACGACAAAGTGCTGCTGCCATAAAAAATTAGGAGGATGTGTCGAAAACTGCCGTGAACCCCACAGGTGAGACGCAGATTCAGAATGTACCGTCTATATGTCGAGAAAATGCTCCATAAAAAGCAGAAATAGCAGCATATCTAATTGGGAAAAGTCTTCATGCAGAATAGTTAATTAGTTAGTTGCTACAAATAGTAAAGGAAATTAATTAAATTACTATATAAATTATTGCTTCTTTTAATAATAACAAAAACCATGAATGAATAAACAAACAAAAAATCACAATGAAAAAAATCACATGATTTTTAAGTCACAATTCTCAACACAAAAATATAGTGAAATTATTACAAATCTACCATTTACCTCATTAAAGAACTGTATTTCCTCTTGTCCAATGCTTTCTCCAGGAAACTAGCAAGTTCAAATGTTTCACACGTAAATAACCAACTTAATCAGAATATCACAAAATTTGGTACATCCAAAACCCACCTAGCCTGCAAGCATCAAGCTTCGAAATAAAAACAGCCTTATTAGAAATAAACAATTTATAAAATTTGACCTAAACTGTTGTCACGGTGGGGTCAGCTTTGTTGGTGCACAGATGGACTAAACGTACTTTGATCCAAACCTTGGTGACCAGGGCGGGAAGAGCAGACACACAATAAAGTGAAGAGTTGTGCATATCTCCAGCTAGATCCGATCGGATCTAATTGCTTCTTTTCTTCATGTCTAAATGTGGAGATGATCATCCCTGTTGTGATCCCTGTTGGAAAACCTAGAATATTTACTTTTTAATACTGTCTCCCTATGTTTAAAGAGTCCAGAGCGCTGGAGTATATATGATTTACACATCCATGTAGGGATCTGACTCAAAACTGCATAACTCCTTCTATCTTCTCACATTGTGTTCTTTCCATGTATAAATAAAAGGCTGAGTGTAATACTGAATAAATGCATAATAAGATTAAATAATCTCTTCTGAAGCTGCTGTATTCATTTAACAATTTTGCTGAAATAGCTTAGAAAACTTAAATACATGGCAACTCCATATGTAATACATATACACAGCAAAATATGCAAATTTAGCCTAATTCATGACTGTCCAACAAGTAAAACCGTTCATACAAGCCAATGAAGCATCACTTTAAAGGACCATTAATAGGAAGATAAGTCCCAACTTTCTTCTAGGAGCCACAACATCCATTTTTGGAGGCCGAGGGAATTAAGGGATAAATCTGTCAATATTACCCAGCGTGCTTTTAGCAACTTGCTCTCTGAATGGAATGTTGGTGAGGGATATCAATATTAATGGCGTAATACTGAGACCTCATTATGCTGAAGGTCAGGGCGGTGATGTGGATTTAGAGCAGAGGAAGATAAACGCAACTCTTCAACCCTTCTGACAGAGGAAAAAAAAAGAAAAAACTATTTGGTTAATTATAGGAGATCGCCAGAAGTCAAGCAGTCGCTCACCTACACATTTTAAGGGAAGTTACTGTATGTGCCACTTTCACATTTTTGGTAAAAAAGTATCTTAACTACTTTTACTTTACTGAGTGTTAGGTGAACTCAAAGGCAAAAACCAGCACAGGAAGGTGATGATTTATTAATATTTGTTACACCTCAGCTCTATATTTGTCTTTGATTTTGTGTTCACTCTTTCTCTCTCTCTCCAAAAGACAAAACAATCATAATTCACTTTTGTGAAAAGTGTTGCTGCAGCCCAAATATACTAAAAATGAATTCAAAAGATGAATTCACTGTCCTTAAGAAATCCGTTAGCAAAGACATACAAAGTTAGCATTTATAATAACGTAAACAATGGCTATGTCCAAGTGAATCATGACAGTGTAACAGCAAGCAAGCATCAACAATACACCACACCCTTGAAATCAAAACAGCTCAGTCGAATTCAGCCATTATTAATTGCATAATTGCATTATTGACACCTGTGCTTTTCCTACAAATTTTCAAATTTTCCATTAAAAAGGCCTGAAGAAATGCAACAAGAAGAATTGCACGCTTGTGTTGGGTGCTCAATATCTCAGGAAAAGTAGAATGAATGTTTCGATCTAAAAGAAATGGCCCAAAATAATATGTCTCATTAATTTTGCTATGGCAACATCTGCTGCGACACATCTGACCGCAACTTTAAAGACCCCTCTGATAAACAAAATCAGGGAGGGGCTTTTGCTCATGTATTTGTTTCTTCAATTATAAAAGGTATCACTATCAGCTCAGAATTCCGACATCAGGGCATCTTAAGCCTCACTGATCAGTTACAAGAGCCGGGTGTATTTTAATACCAAAATGGTTAAGTTGGCTGACTTCATGATATTAATAAGGTAAAATCTAAACAAAACAAAAGTAAATGCTGAGAAGCTGACAAAAACATTCAAAGCCAACTTTTCACACTTTTCCTACTTTCTGATAATTGTTGTTGCTGATAATTCTAAAGAAGATTTTTTACACACAGCTAACAAGCACAATGGCCTAAATTAGCATAATGAGCTATAATACTTGTCAGAAATAACAGGACCAACATACAGGTCGTGCGCAGTAGCGCTTGCATGAATAACAAATGACTACGTGCACGCGTGTGTGTAGTGTTGACAGGGATCGGGGCTGATGATGCAATCACCTTTGCCTGGGTGTGCAAGGCCCACACACTCAGTAAGCCCCACACACAGATACTCTGATGTAACCCAGCTCCTCCAGTTTATCTGGAGCTTCCTCTGAATGATGCATCAGGCTGCTGCATTAGGCAAGTTTCCCGAATGAACACATTTAACTGAGAATCTCATCTATTTTACTGGGATCCTCATCCCTCCACCACTGTTGAGGATCACAGTTTATATTGTTCATCACTGTAATTTATTTCTAATCAAAGCTGAATACAGAGAAGGTTCCAGGCTCAGAGGAACACATGCTCTCTGCACAGGACTCATCACTGATCCAATCTACTGTAAACAGGCTCTACAGATTAACGTGTGTGTGTTCCTTATGATTGTAACAGAAAAGTAAAGCCAGCAGAAAACGCATCCATAATTATAACATTGGTTAAGCGTGAACAAATTATATAATAACCACATGATAAACATTCATCTGTTTTGGTCAAAAAATACATTGCAACAGGATCTGTTATCCACAAAGACAAGAGCATGACCTGACAATAAACTATCAACTGCTAATTTAAGCCAGGCAAGCTAGACTTAGTTATATTACAGGTACGGTGCATGCAAATTAGCGTCCTTTATTAGCTATCAGCTAGTAACATGGCGATGCAAGATGGATCTGAGCTGCTACCATATAACCATAAATTGATTATGTTAAGATGGATTTAAGGTGATTACACATTAGTTTTAACACAGTTACCAAAATTATATTATATGTTTGCAAACAGATAGTCCTAAATTCTACACTCTGGACCTTTAAGTCAGCTACGTTTCTGATTCTGAAATGATTTTTATTTATTTTTTTTATTTTTTTTCAAAACAATGGGAGCACGATTAAAAAGAATCATTCTGTCTGTCTGCATCGGTCATCCACTTGCTCTTTAGGAACCGTATGTGAATGTGTGTGTGTGTGTGTGTGTGTGTTTAGATGTGTGCATATATTTCTATCATTGTGTGGATAAATTGCGATTTGAAAGGAGTGATAAGAGGGCATTTCGGCTTCGTGAGGACATTCTGACAGGTCCTCACAACGTAAGTTTAAGTAAGGTTCGGGGATATGGAAAACACTGTCAATGAATGTCCTCCCAGACACAGAGAGACTCAACAGTGTGTGTGTGTGTGTGTGTGTGTGTGTGTGTGTGTGTGTGTGTGTGTGTGTGTGTCCCGGCCAAGAGGTTGGGTCCTGAGTGGAGAACAGGGAGTCCTCTTCCGTGTTTGACAAATAATGACTGGTGGCAAAACACATTAAGAACTGCCATGAGTGCGGTCAGGGGAAATCCTCAGTAGACGCAGTGCTTCAGAAAAAACTGGTGGCTGACAGCCGACGACTGAGCATTAAATGGTCCCTGGAGGCACTTCACACACCACAAAGACAAAAGCCCCATTTCCACCGAGCAGTATGGTTCGTTGCCTTTCCCATTCTTTTTTTTTCCTTTTTTGCACTTCCATTGTCTAAAGCTGTGAATGCTACCCTTAACTAGCGAACCGTACTGTGCCAGTTTTGTCATCCTTCGCTTGGGGTACCAACCAGAGCGATACTATACTATAAAGCGGGGGTTAAACCCACATTCTGCTGATTGTCTGACAGAATTGTCACTTCGCTGTGACGGTTAGGCCTTCTTTCTCGTCAGGACATACAACCTTTCCTCAAACAGAGCCTGTCTACTCTGTGTGGTAAACAGCCATACGCCAACAAGAAACAGCAGGCAATGCTGGATGTCCTCCATTGTTTCCTTTATTTGTTGTTAGGGTTCTTCGTTGACTTTATCAGAGGGACACATTGTGACTGTGATTTCTATGATATTACCCACCAGGTAACCGTACAGTCACCAGTGGAGGCGCAACGCTGTAATGAGCTCACTGTTACCAAGTGTGCCATACCGAACTGAACTGAGCCGTACTGCTTGGTGGAAATGTGGCTTAAAAAGATGTTTAAAAGTGGTCATGGTTCAGTAGATTCACATGATTCACAGGACCTACAGAGAGGCCTAAATTGTAAGGTTAAAAACGTATTTCCTCATAAGAAAAGCCTGTTTTTCAATGTGCTTTTATGTTTCTGAATAAAAAAATTAAAAAAAAACAAACATTGTTGCAGTCTTGATAAACCTTTAAAGAAGCTGTAAAAATATTATTGCTTCCCTCATTGACTCCCAGTTATCCTTTAACCTCAGCGTGAATTTAGGACACTCCTGTAATGCGCCATCTGAATGCCTGTATGTTTCAAACCTCTAATATCAGTGGGAAACAGTTGTGGCAGAACGAGGAAAGACAGAGTGTTTAGAGAATCATTACCATCGGAGGGCGATCTTGATGGGTGTGGTCAGGCAGGAGGTGAAAAGGTCCGCCGGGAGGTCAGGGTTCATGGGCAGCAGCTCACTGGCCTCGCAGGCAGCCAGCTGGATGCAGTTCTTCATGGAGGGGGGCAGGGGCATCTGGGCGAGAGGGTGGCTAGGATTGATGGCCGCCACCTGGACACAAAAAATATAAAAGTCTTTGTCTGCATTCATTTGGCTGCGACAGGATGCTGCAATAAGGACAAGGAAAATAAAATATTCAAAAAATAAATGCTAAAAATTTGCTTAAAATATCTTAAAGCTGTGACCAGAGAAGAAAGGAATGTTATTTCCTCAGTCAAGGAGGTTATGTTTTGCTAGTGTTGGTTATTTGTTAACAGGATAACTCAAAAAGCTACAGACAGATTTATATGGAAATTTTCATCAAAGGTGTATCTTCACCCATCCCTCAGCTAATTATATTTTGGCGACTAAAGGTCAAAGGTCAAGGTTGTCAGGCAAAACGCACAATTTTTGGCAATAATTACAGACACAACCGGCAGAGAGGTCCAATTGAGCTCATCTGGTAACAGATGATTAACTTTACCTTTGACCTATTATTCCAAAAGGTCAAAGAAAGGTAAAAAAAAAACAAACTGGAAACATAACTCCTGAATTAATTGAAACACAGATGCCCAACTGTGTCATTTGGCACTTGCTGCAGATGTGTAAATGGACTCCCTTTTTCAAGCTAATGGGGTCCATAACAAAATATTTCACACAGCAGCTGGTGCCAAGAACATACAGTATGCTCCGTTTTGCACCA
>KV751323.1:4769515-4808938 GCA_001698575.1 Mola mola | reverse complement strand
CTGAGAAAAAAAACACTCACAGAAATCTTCCATTTTTATGTTTAAAACCTTCTTTTTTGATATACCTTATCGTATACTCAGTATATTTATCTTATTCTTTCTCTCTCTGTTTTTCTTGACTTATTCCTTTAACAGCTAGTTATTAACTTCAAACTTTCCCTGGAGTCCCTGTGCTTTCTCGTCCCGCAGGCTCCTGTAAAATGCACACTTGGTTCAACTGTCTGTGCCCTTGCTGGCTGGTGACAAGGTGACCACGTGCCTGAGAGTTGTGGATCGGGATCGCATGGAGCCATTTTCCGCAGGGGCCCAGGGCCATCTGGATCCATGGACTATACCTCTGGATCAACAGACTACACTTGCTACACATAACTCTGGAGTTATATGTACGTCATACTCTTTGACTTACAAACTTCATATATTTTAACATGCATTGGTCAATAATTTGGTATGTTTATGTTGTTGTGTTCTGTACATGTGACATCAATGTCACGTCTGTCCATCAAAGGAGGAAGGATCCCTCCTTTTTGGTTCTTCTTTAGGTATCCTACTTTTTCCCTGTTCAGGCTTTTTTAAGTTAAGAGGGTGTCACAACTGTACAGTTTGTAAATGTCCTCTGAGACAAATTGTAGTTCGTTATTGTGGGCTATACAAATAAAATATGATTTGATTGATTGATTGATTGATGTTGGTGGAGGTTTTCGCTCTCTGAGTGCCGTGTAGTTTTGTATTAAGGAAGGGTGATATGGTCAAAAAAGCAAATTTATTATTTGGACAGATTGTAATGATTCATAATTAGGGAACTGTAGATCTTCTTATATGACGGTTTTCGTTTTCACTGAAGAACTATTAAAACCTTGGTGATGTGACATTTGTTCAGGTTTGTTCCTAACAAACATGCTTTATCACGTCTAAAGAGCAGGATTTATTTTTTAGCCAAGTGCATCTCTGCAGCACTACAGTTGATTAATCACATTCACTTCATTAATACGCTGCCTTGTCACATATTTTACCTGTATCAAATAATTGCAGCTACTTGTCATTTGTATATTCCACTTAGCCATATTGTAATTTCAATGACTTTGCTATTAATTGGGCAGCCCGAGTATGAACCTATGTTTCAGACTCATAAATTGCATTACTGAACTGCTCCACAACCTGATGTACTGTTGGGGAAAATGGAACACAGAGGGCCAGACAAAAAAAAAAAGCTGAGCTGGGTGATAAACAACCTGACTTTTAAGAGGTAAAACTCATTTGTGTCCAGCAGACACAGACCTTCATTGAAAAATAGGTCTGAAGACAGCTGTTGCCATTTCAAAACTGTTTAACCTTAACATGCCATCTGCTCAGTGTTTTGCCCTGGTATCATTGCAGCTAGAATTTGAGCTAAGGAACAGATAAAAAAACAAAAGTTCAGAGGTCGAGTAGTAACTCTAGACTGACAGAGAAAGATATGTATAGAAGAAATCAAGGCAACTTAGAAAGTAAGCAGAACCCTTTGGTATGTCCATATTTGGCAGGACACGTTAGTGAATTGATCTGAATTCAAAGATTGAGCAAACGAGTCAACGAAAGCAACAGGTGGCTCGAACGGTTGTCAATTTTGTTGCAAGCTGCTTGTGCTCATTAGACTCACCATTATCGCTTCACTCCAAGATCACTTTTGTACAAGGAAAAAACTTAGATCCACTTAATCTCTTGTCAAGTTTTAGCAACAGACTTTAACATTTAAAGTATTTATAACCAGCTGAGGATTGTCCATCAGAGATGCTCTTCTTCATTAAGTTGCTGTGCTGTGTGCACCACACAGAAAATTAACACATGTAGTGAGCAGATAGAGAACAACTCACTACCAACACAAAATGAGGTGTTAGCTTCTATTATGAGTCATTACGAGTAACTTAAGTCATAGTTTTGTTTAGCTTTTCCTGTGTCGCATAACATCAGGAATTTTTGATTGCGAGATAAGGGCTTCTTTGCAGGGACTCCAACTTGTGCTTGCCAAAAACAACCCATTTTATAACGAAGGCACTAAATTACACATTTTAAGAGCCAACGAAAATGTGATATGTTATCAATCCAAGTGAGGAAATTTTCTTCTTGCTTGCCCCTTTAACAGAAGGTCCTCAATGATAAACAATCCTCTCGTCTATTGTGCAACCAGACTTTGCGTGTTATGTCCACACTCTCAGACGCCTGCTCACTACTCGCTAGCGTGAAAAATGGAGGCAGCCAGTATATGATGTAAAATTTTAATTATATTTTGGAGCTCTTGGCTACTTATGTGCTCATTGTGCTGCTGCACTGTTGATTTGTTTGCTGGGAGTTCAATATAGTTTCTGTCGTTTGATGAGGAGACTTTAATGAGCTGTGGGTCTTAATGAAAGCAGCGATCCGAAACTTCCCTTTATCAACGCCGACTACCATGGATAGCTGCTCTCATTATGCTGCTCTGCTTAATTCTTTTAACAAATTAAAGAGAATAGTAGTAGTAGTAGTAGCATGACTTGATATTTATCATAAGTTCACATGCGCAATGACTGTCAACAACAATATATGAAGCAATATTTGGGTGCAGAGGTCCTCTTCCTTTCTCTTATTATCAATGATTAGAGCGTGACAAAAGGAAACTTTTTGGTTTGTATGTACGTGTATGACCAGTGACTGTGTGCAAAAAAGCTCCAATTTGTAAAATTATTCTACAACCACAAGCTGTACACACCTTCATTAGCAGTGTGCTTAACAAGAAAATGGCAGCTTTATGTGGCAAAACTCTTTCTGTGTGGAAACACGTTTGGAGTTAGAGGCATGAAAGAGGAGACATTGGGCCAAGACACAGGAAAAGCATATCAAATAAGCATGAACAGCCATAACATTAACAACACTGCACAGCTGAACTAAATAACACTGATTCACTCCAAAATTCTGCTGAAAAACCCTTGAATGTCGTGGCTGTTCAGTGTATAGTTTAAGAACATACAGAGGCAAGCAGGAACACTTTAATAATAAAAGACCAACCTCACAATTTGAACACAGAAACTACTCCTGAGGCCTCCCCCCTCGCTGTTTACTGTACCTCAGCATCTGATGCAAGTCGGGGTAAGCCACGCTACCTGAGGACAGTTTTTTTGCGTCAAGTCAATTAGAGGATGAGACACAAAAATGAATGCAACAATTGACCTCACACACCGCTCAGGCAACAAAAATGGATAAAACAGTTAATTCTCTACATCCACAAAGTCACTTAAACGGGAATATATATCTGCACTCTTTTCAAAAAGCTACCATGAACTGATTGGTTCAATCTGGTTTCCAGCTGGGCTAATCGAACTGCTGAAAAAGGCCTGTGATTAAACATGGTACATTTATGTAATGCCTCTCCTGTATATGCACACTACTGTATATCCCTGGTTTCCTACAGGCCAATAACTCATTAGCTGACTCTATAAAAAGTGGATTAAAAAAAAAGAAAAAGGTGGCAGCCACAGAAGTTCGGATCTCTATTTACAGAACGCTACACACACATAAATAAATCATGACGAAATACAGAAGAATAATCCTCATTAAAGGGGAGTGAAAACATATATGTAGCTTTGCACGCGTCTTAGTTCTACCAACATGCATATTTAACGTCTCTTTGGAATCATTACATTCGTGAGTGGGAGCCTGGCTGTCACCGCATGGATGAATCTGTGCCAGTCTTCTTGTAACATAATTCCCCTCCTCTCTCAAATGAGGAAAGTGTCAACTCACTCGCAGTGACAGACACCACAAACAAAGCACAGTGTGTATCCCAAAGCCTCTCATTGTGTCAACCTAAGAGAAACATCGTCCCCCGCAAAGAAATCTGGAGAACGTGCGTGACGGCGTGCCGCGGTAATCCTAACGGTAAATACAACATTGCCAGCAGAAGCTGATTAATGCCGAGCTTCCACTGTAATTATCACATTAGCATATTGTAATCTCGCAAATTACCATGAAAATCACAATGACAGCTTTGTTTTTTCTCTCTCTCTCTCTTCCACCGGGGATATCAGAGAACAATTTAATTTCTTGAAATTTCTTGTTTAAAAAAGTGACACTAAATTACGAGCGTAATCCATCATGTGTGTGCATTCATGGCTACCAAAATGCAGTCAAGCTATACATTTTACAGCACAGTATTAATTATTCATTAAAATGATAAAGGGAAGCTGAATGTGAACATCATGAAAACTCCGGAAAAAACCACACACATACACACACTCGTTCCGGCCGACAGCTAATGGAGTGAGCATGTCTGCTGAGTGCACACAGGAAGTGATGAGATATTTAAAAGGAAGCAGGTGGCCCCGTGATAGAGCACTCAGCACGCACACACACATTCACAAACACTCACATTGACTGAATGGACTGCAGGAGGAGCACGATGTGGTGTGGAGGAGTGATGAAACACCTCCTCCTCCACCTCCTCCTTACATATCTTCCCCTCAGCCGATTTCAATCATGCTCTTATCTTCATCTTCATCACTGAGCCACCAAACTATACAGTCCCTGGTGAGATCCGGCCTGTCGTGCTATGTCAAACAGGTGCACCATGCATGTGTCAGAAGTGTGTGTTTGAAAATGGCTGACAAAGTGTGTATGTGTGCGTGTGTGTTTAGATGCTTCCCGGGTGCTGCGATGGAGGGGTTCGGCTGCAGGTGCGCGTGTGTGGGCGAGATGGGGGACTCCCTGCTTGGATCATCTCCTGCATGATTAAAAAGTCTAGGGGAAGTCATTGCCTGTCTCCTCATCTCCCATTACCCCTCCCCATTACACGTTTCCTGTATGAGTGGGTGAGAGGGGCGGGCACTCAGGTGGAAAAGTGAGATTGCTTATGGCCGTTATGCAAGTTCTCCTGCATTTAACAGTGGGACTTCCTCAGTTTATTTCCCTGGCGAGTCCCTGAGGCTCACACCTTTAAATAAACACTTTTTGTGCATTGGGGCAGCTAATACCTTTGGAGTAGACAGTTTGCCCTGCTGTGAAAAGTGTGTAAAATAAAAAAGGAAAAAATGACAGAGTGGTTGTACATTCTTGCATCAGCCACACAGCCGATTCAAACCATGAACATTTCCACGCTTTACTCCAGGCCTGAAAGCTACGGTTTGACTAGACCCATCTGACAACAGAAGGGGCTGGCTGGAACTGTTTTGGTGCCTATGGCCTTGGGAGAACTCCAAGTGGTCCATTAATCTGGAACCCTTGTAGGAACCAGCCACAAGAACAAAGGTTGTGCTCGCCAGACCACATCTATCTTTATGAGTCCGCTGTGTGATTTTCAGCAAGAAAGGTCGAAGGGTCAAATCACTGTCAGTATGCAGTTCAACTGAAATAAGGGCCGATTCTGTTTGGAAATTGTAAACTGTCAGTACTACTGCTTTGTGGGGAGAATTACAAGTATAGCTCCAGTAATATTTTGAGAAAGGTTTTACTAAATTTTTGCTGCTTGCCCTTAATGTGTTCTGTCACTTTTGTGCTTCATTGGCAAAGGTCTTATCTTTGGTAAGGAACCAAAATCAAAAACCCGCCCCCTTCCAGTGAAAATCATGTTTTTGATTTTGTTAAAATGCCTATATGGTGATTTTTATGTACAACGAAACATATGATGATTGAAATACGCAGTCAACATCATGGCTGAGTGGCTGGTTTTGTTCTGCAAAGCCAATGATACCAATCACAGTCTCAAAAAACTGATTTAGTCAGTCCGGGTCTTCTACATAGAAAAACTAAGGAATTAATCCTGACAACCTGTGGGGGTAGGGCTTAACTTTGTATAAGTGATAGAAATGATTACTATTCTGATGCATCAACCTGTACCCTGTATAAGTAAAGTGAGTAAAGTGACTCTTCCTCTCTTTTTTAGATATTGCTATCTGGTCCAAAAATGCATGGCCGAATATCTATTACATTCTAAAATTGATAATGATGAGTGATTTTCCAGGGTATCCACTATAAAAATAGCATTCTCTACCTGCACGTTAGCACCTGGAGTGAAGTAAGTCGTGGATACGATGCTACCATTCATGGAAGAATGTGGCAAAGTGTGGCCGTTGAACCCATTGGTGGAACCACACAACCTGGCATACTTTATTAACCTAATACTGTGATGGAGGCTGAGTGTGGTCTTAAAGAGATGGTCAACTGTATTTTACTGAATTTTGTCACTAGTGCCACGTTCCCACACTGCTTACAGTGTTGAGTCATGCTTGTTGTCAAAGCAGGTAACACAAAGAAATTATTGCTGAAATTCTGACAGTTAGGACACCTTCAAGGAATGAGTTGTTGGATCTGATTTTATGTTTCTCTTTTATAATAGCTGATGTTTTTATTTGAGTCTTTCTCTCATAGAAAATTAGACAACAGAAAAATAACTGCACAGAAAATGCTCTAAATATCTGGTTTAAAAAAATAAATCAGTACTTCTGTGGAAACAAAGCTTTGTAATATTTAGCAAAATAAAAATATCAACATCAGCCCTGACGGTGCAGTCCTGCACTGACCTCTGCAAACAAAAAGGAGCAGGATGGGCTGAGGGTTGGAGAGACACTTGACCTGAGTTCCGTCAAATACTGCAGCAAGTCAGCAGTTTCGCTGCTGCCTTCGCCCTTCCTTTAACGCAGCATTTGCAGCAGCTTTTCCTTACTCTCATCCTGCCCCCCCTCTCTCCATACTGTTCATTTTGCACCTTCCTCTCTCTCACGCTCTAGTTTTCCAGTTAATGTACAGACTGACTGATATTTCACCATCAATAATTGAGATGAATGACAGCGCCATCTCATTAGGGATTCACATAACACACCGTAGCCCGGAGAAAGAAAATGTAATAAAAAGATGAAGCAGTGAAGGGACTGGGCTTGGTAGTGCCATGTACCTGTGTGTGTGTGTGTTGGATCACTCAGTGCTTTAAAGCCATCTGCCCATTTGATTGGCTGGACCACAGCACCAAGCACACAGTGGAGTTTTCAGAGAGTCGATTGTAAAACAGAGAATTGTGTCTCCACATTCGCTGACACCAGTTACGTCCCTTTTGTAAATACAATATATCTGAGTGTGTGTGAGGGAAAGTGAGCCTGTCTTTTATATGTGTGAATTTGTGGTTTGTTTTGTGCATATGAAAAATCACCCACAGTGCTGCTAATAACTCAAACACCAGCAATTGGTTTTGCCCTGTTTGCCTGCACCCACAGTGTGTATGACTGATTCAAAGCTACTGCACTGATGCACACCGTAAACGGCCGAGTGTGTGTATGCCTGTGCGGCTGCCCACCTCCAGCTCCTGCTCTCTCTGCAGGGCGAACTGTTTGAAAGACTTGACAATGATTCCTGCGTTGGAGCAGTCGTACACAAAGATGGACGGGCTTCCCATCCAGGTCTGCAGGTCGTAGATGGACAGCGGGATGTACTGGGTGTAGTTCTGGAAGACAGAGACGAGAGAGGGAGACGTCAGAGGGCCCGGCTGATGACTCACTTTGTGTTAAAGTATCAACTCCTCATCGGTTTGACAGAAAGCGTGACTGGAGGGGAGGGGACACTATTGAAAAGAGGATGAGACAAAATTGTGGATGACGGGAACACATGAGGACACAGTTAGTAATAAATCTAAAGCCGCTGCAAAGGTGCTAAACTTAATGGATAATTTGGTTCTACACCACATCAACAAATCCTCCACTGATCTTTTGTGTCAGCAGCCAGTGACACAGCAGGTCCATTTTACAGAGACAGGAGTGAGTATAAGGAGGAATGTGTGGATAAGGGGGCAGCAGAGGACATGAGGCCCATGGGGAAGTGGAGGCAGAAGCTAAGCCCAGACAGCAGCTGTGCATCACTGTAAGTGGGTGCTTAATTCTAGGATAAGCCGAGGAGCAACTCTAGACTTTACGTGATTTGCAAGTTAATGAGTCTCTGCACCGTTGCAGAACCCTGACTCAAGATCAGAGCAGGCAGGTGAGCTAGAAGGAACGCTTTCATTGTTTGTTTTTCTGGGCCACCAATCAAGAAGGCTCCTTTTGAGGTGCTCTACTGTTTTGCCTGCATTTTGATTAATTCACAAGGTCCTCTGTCCAATTTTAGATGAAGTGCAAAAAGTCGAGCTCATCTCCAAACAAGAGGTAAGCTCAACATCAGTGCTATTTTAGCAAAAAACAAAAAAACTACAACTGTATAATATTCAATTACATTATGAGTTTAATCTGAATTGAATCTTAATTATTTACACGATCAATTGTTTAGTCAATAAAAGTCAACATGACATTTTTAAATTGCTTCTTTTGTCCAGCCAACAGAAAAAAACAAAACAAAAAAAAAATTACCAACTACAAGTTGCAGGCAATGTTTTATTTGAATTTAAGTACCTTTTTTTTCACAACATTATTTAATTATCAAACGATTTATCATGAGAATAACACTTACAATTGAAGTATGTAATTATCAGTCGGGTAGCACGCGGCCGTATATACAGTAATTGCTCTTATCGGGATGAATAATGTTGTAGAGGACCAAATATAATTCATCCATTGTTGCCTTAAGTTCTTTCCTTGGATGATTTGGTCAGAGAGTCTGAATTTTGTAAACATACTGTGTTACAGCACACAAGGAAGAATTGTGATACATCTCCCCTATGCACCTCCAAACAGACCACCTGTTGAGTGACGACATTCCTGGAAGTTACTATATTGCTAATAAAGGTAGCAGACTAGTTCCTATTTATATTAATTATCCCGTGTTGTTGCAAATTTCTCCAGTTTTCCAAATGCTGATCTAAAACAACTACACATCCTGATTTACTGGTCCTCATTACGATGTTCGTGCTCCTTTTTACACGCTATGAACACACTGTAATTTCACAGGAATGAGGAAGCACACAGCAGCTGCGACACAATAAGACAGTATCTCTGAAAGACGTGGAAGAATATGAAATAGCAGTCATACACACAAGCAATACTTGCATAAAACCAGGGGACAAACATAGTTATCATCTTAGAAAAGAGGGTTCTGGGCCTATTATTTTTGTATGATTCAGTGCTTTATATTGTTAAACCTTCACTCTCTATATTGTAGTCGAACTTACTACAAGGCTCCATAGTCTGACGGCTGCCCACATTATATGTCATCCAGTGAAGTGACAGCTGTACGTGCACCTTGATTTCTGCGAAGTCTACTCCTCCGCATGACCTCCACTGTTCAATTAGGCAGCTGACATATCACAAGTGAATAAGACTGGATTATTTCAGTGTTTGTGCTCCTCATGGGAGCTTTACTACACTAATCTGATGACAGTGTACTGTTTACATGGCCTCTGCCTTCTTCTGATTATTCCTTGATCACATTATAATTGCATTTTGATGCTCATAAACCAGAGCATCTTCGCTGGACAGTTGTTGAGGTAACTGTATGGAAGTCTGCAGCTAGTGTTGGTCAATATGATAACAGATTGCTTGTTTGTCCACATGATACCTTGTTAAAGACCCAGATCTCTCCATTGACGGTGGGTCGAGGCACCCCATGGCCGTTGTAGTGAAAGAGGACTCGCTCCTCTTTGGCGTTGCGTCTCAGCGACGTGCACAGCTTCTTCACCTCGTCAACTGTGGGATCCAGACTCTGCTTGTAACGCGCCTGGAAAACAAAAAAGAAGAAATGATAGTGTCAGTGTGATTATTTTGCACCCAATGTTTTGACAAATTGACACTCAGGCCAAAGAAGGAGCTACTTTAAGAGTTTTCCATAAAATACTTATATTTAACATCCAGCACATGTAACAAAGGTGACACTGAAATGGTGGCACTCATCTAGTTTTTCATGTTGAGTCAGTTACAGTGCTTCACATGATCAGACCGAGCAAGGAGCAACGGTGGTCCATCAATGACAAACTGTACATTAAACAATGCTATATTAAATTAGAAACCTAATTTCTAATGAAAAAATATCCCTAATACAAAAGATTAAAAAAAGAAAAGAAGAAAATGTAAAAACTACTTAAAAAAAATCAGTATCACATTGAGATAGACTGTTATATAGCTGTGAGGGACAAGTAATGCGCTGAGAAAAATAAACACTGCCATGTTTGATGGTTTAAAAGCTTGTAAACAGCTTGACATGTCAAGCTAACCTGGAAGCTGTTTGGAGGCTCACAAAATGTTTTTATCTTAGAAAATAGCAAAAACTCAAGGAAAGATAATAACACAGAAGAGGGTAGCGTCTGAAAAAAAGAGAAGCCTCACAGAGAAGCACTGCACTGACATTCAAAAGGCAAGGAAACCGCAAAACAAACCTGGATATGAACGATGAACTTTGCTGCAACTTTTTATGTAAAATTTAAAAAAAATAAAACTGTCCACTCAGATGCTTCAATGTTTAAAGTTTTAAGTTCTTATTAAATTCAACCATGTTTTAAAGAAAGGTTTTATGAGCAAGAAAATAATGTGAATCAAATGTTGTGGATACTTGAAGCCTGAGCAATAAAGTTTGATATGTGTGCGTTGCAGAAAGTGAGGTGTGAATGTACAGAGTGAATCAAAGTCAATAAGATGTATATTCGACTTCAGACACAGCCAGACATTTCAACAGTCACTGCTTAGGAGTATTGAAGCTGTTACAAAACCTCTACTGGAACATAAATAAAAAATGCTTCTTCATGGTTTAGATGAGTTTTATTACCCATGAATGTGTTTATTTGTATCACAGGAATAAAAGAAAAAAATATGTTTACAATGCGAATCAATTCAGAGGTGACAAACGAGCTGGCAGACCTGACAGAAAAACTACAATGATGTATAATAATTGTAAGTTTCTGTGCTTTCACAGAAGGCAAAACTTTTACAAGTCCTTGAGTCTAAGTAGACTAAGTTCAAGCAACAACAGCTTTAATTGAAAACCTTTTTTATATATTAGTAAACAACACAAATGCCACAAAAACAGTGTAATTTGAGGGCAAACAAGGACACTTTTACATGGTTTCACACATCCAAGTGTGAACTTTAAGCAAGCTGTTGATAGTAGGGTGTTTATAAAATGATAAAAATATAGTGTCAGCTCTGCAAAGCTTGTGTAGGACGACGATGTTCAAATGAGGCAGGGAGGTGCTTTTTCAGTGCTTCACTGTGAAACATTAGAAGAAGATAAACTAGAAAACATTAGAATGCCAATTTTTAGGTGATATTTCAGTGGCTTTACTGCTGTCAGCTTCTTTTGTTCTGCCACCTGTCGCTTGCTTTAGATCATACTTCACCAGTTTCAACCATTTTAGAAGTTGGCAGTCAGTGTGATGCTTGTTGTAACCATAGTTATGTGCAGCGTGAAAAGCTGCTTGAGCAACTGTCAAGGAGTAACAGTAGATGGTGAACATGGATGGATGGATGGATGGACGGAAGGGACAGAGGTGTCAACAGTTATGCAACAGAGCAGCGCCTGGTTAGACCAGTCTGAATCACTGTCAAACTTGACAGGGCCCTACTGTTACATAACCAACGTGGCCTTTACCAAACAGCCTGCCTCCTGTCAAGTGGCTTTGAATCACACACAAGGCCATATTTCAACACAACTTCAAAACTTCCAACTACAAACACTGCTGCTGCAAAAAAAAAAAACAAAAAACAAAAACAAAACAAACTAAAGCAAAAGACTCAAACCGCAACAACGTTGGGAGTAAGAAAACAATTTACCCATCCAAATTTTTGATTTGAACCTGCTAGCAGGAAACACAGAACATTGGATGCAGATGCAGCAGCTGATATCTTATGTATCTGCATTTAATGCTGAACAATATATTATATATGAGACAAACACACAGCAGAATTAGGGGAGGATTAACTGATTCTTTGGAGTGATCACTGCCCACGGCACCTTTCAACCATTCAACTAGACCAGCCAGACCAGGAGGAGAAGAAAGAGATCCAGGATGGAACCCAACTTGGATTTAATGGTGCTCCTGGCTAACTTCTGGCAGCAGGGAAAGGAAAAGGATGAAATGGTGTTTTCAGAATCTTTAAAAAATGGCCCTTGTTTTCCCCCAAAGTTCTTCCAGGAAAGTGTCTCCGTCCCCTCACATTTTTGGGAGTATTTGCTGACAATCAGAACTGATACCAGTATACCAGGCCACTGTTGGCTGATTGGCTGTTTGATAGACATATTCCTCAGTCTTTCATTGTGTTCACAACATAAGCGGGCCTGTCGCTTCAACATGTCTGTCATTTGATCTGCATTTCACCGCTCTCGCAACGGTGACGCTCAGGTAACTGTCTAGTTCGTCTATATGGCAAACTGGCTCGCCATTGCTGTTTTTGTCTTTTTTTCCCGGTTGTTTACTTTGCTGAGGTTGTTTCCTGCCGTTTGACTATTAAATCACACTAAAGGCTGACAATGTCGTATTAGACATGTTACCGACACGCCTATTTCGACTCTGCAATGCTGGGTTGCTGCGTAAACACACACACTGAGCCGCCTTATGGACACGGTGCCTTGGTTCTGTATGAAGTGACAAAGGTGGGGAATTGGGGAACCTTCAATGCGGCAATAAGGTAAACACTGTATATAATGCTTCCCAGAAGACGAACTCTTAATATGAAGATACCAATCATGTTATCATTACCATCTTTGCCGTTTGCGTTCGTACAATCATGAATTTGAAAAAGGCTATACAGAATTATTTCCTACGTGTATATGTGTAAAGTAAATAACTTTATTGTATATATTGAGCTAGATTAATTTTTATCCTATACTATTTTAAATTTAAATTCTTGTGTGTCTGTTCTATGATTTCTTCCATAGCATGAAGGTGACAATAAGCTTGATGTGCAAACTAGCTTTGCATAACGTCAAAAAACTTCTTCGACTGTTTGCACTAATTGTATATGATTATTAGTTAAAATAACACACATCCTCTCAAATGCCAACCTAAAATGCAATTTATACCAAAAATCTCTGCTTTTAAAACTCTCGGACCTTAAAGTCATTAACTGTATGATCCTTGCTGTTTAATACTACAGCTGCGTGTTTATCTTATTTAAATGATACTAGTTGCTGGAATGCTATTCATGACTGGTGGTTTGTAGTGTCGATTTGCAGAGCATAACCCATCGCCATCTCATCTTGTCAGCACACATCCTACAGAGGCCAAGCTCAGCAGACCTTGATCAAAGATTTGTCTTCCAGTATCTGGGTGAGCGTGAACTGCGCGTGATCGCAGAGCTGGTGGGCTGATTCGATTTGAGCATAATCAGATAAGAGCTTCTCAATGCTGGGAGACACAGCGCTCATCCTGATATCAGGTGGTATAATAGTTTTAGCAAAGGACCAGCAGTGGTGGAGGTATATAACATTTGAAATCAGAGCTAGTATGGAGGTGGGGTGGGGGGGGACTCTGAAAGCATGGCCCTGAATTAAATGAGGAAGGGAGCAGAAAACATGCAGGTGAGACAACTATATACTCTTATCTGCTTGTGTTTGTTGTTTCAGAAGAATCCCAGAGGTATTTAGAGCCTTAACCAAATATGATCATTTACATTCATGACAGTCAGGCATATCAAATTCAAGTGGCATAAGACCGATTAATATGTATGAGCAACACATCTCAGAGAGTTCATTTAAAATGTGAGTGTGTGGGTGTCATTTCCTAACATTAACTGCCTTGACCTGAAGGAGGAGCTCTCCAGTGGGGACTGATTTGCTCCACACTGCAAAACGAACTGTAGCTGTTGCCTCATATGACCTCTATAAAACATCTCAAGCTGGGTTCCAGGTCAGCTGTGGTGCTATCAATCATCATGTCATTTCCTGGGAACAGGTGACCTTTTGAATGTACCATGAGCATTCGGGATGAAATTAAAAGAGTGTGTGTAAAGCTATACGGTGCAGTGGGAGTCAGTCTGGCTTTTTGCACATCAAGGTATCTTTTAGACAACTTAGAACGTTTAGCAACATTTCGAGTTATGAAATGTTAGTGCACTTCTTTATTAAAGGTGAAAAATCAGCCTGTATGCATGCATTTATTCTCTTATGCTGGGCTCAGACTACAGGAGTTTTAGGCCAATTTAAAGCGGATTCATCTCATCCTGATAGTCTGAAGGTAAATCTGCTCTGGGTCCTTGCTCGGTACCAACGCTTGGCCTCGAGTATCTGTTAATGTCATAGGTTTAAAGAAGCAGTCTTTAACCTAAATTGCTCACAGGTACTGATGAAACTTTTTTACAAGTTAAAATCAGGAAGTGTTACTTCAGTAATTTCAAAGCTGAACTGAACTACTAAATGAGAGACATCAGCAGACGGTGAAGCCAGGCCAAACATTCTATCCCGTGAGGTGAAGGTCAGATAGCACACTGCAGGCTCACTTAGCCCTCTGCCTTTTTCCTCAAGGTTAAACGCTGACCCACATGACGTAGAGTGTTGCTTCTCCTTGCAAGTTTTCAAAATACATTATCTGTTGTTAAATCGGGACTCATGTAGACTGAGGCAAATTTCTACAAATTCTACAAAATATCTAATTTTGTATCAACATTTCTGGGAGTCAAGATTGAGATTGAGAGTATAAAAACAACGGATGGAACATAAGAGGATGTGTGCCTTTTATTATATTTTTATTATTACACTTGTATTACTCTTTAACTTTCTAACATAGGAATTAAATAAACCTCAAAGATCAACTTAAACGATAATGACAGCAGCAGCCATTTCCTTGTTACAGAGGAAACCATTGCCCTTTCAATCACGAATCAACAGCGTATCAGGAAGCCCGTTCAAGTACGTTAAACACAACTTTACGACAAATGGCATTGCTGCAATTCATTGAGGAATGTTGAACTGTATGACAAATTATATTGTATTAATTGTAATTTTTTTTTACCTCCAAGAAGACGGTACGAAAGCTATAATACATTGTCCAATGAAATAGTCACTTCAACTTGTCAGTACACTTTCCTGTCCTGTCCATGTACATGTAAGAGCCAACAAGAAAACCACAGTGAGGAAACCGTCCTCACACCTCAGCTGATTCATTTATTGACCCTCACAAAGGACTGTGAGAACATGTCTGAACTGACTTATTCCATCTACCTGTCAGAGTTTTAGGAGTGAGAGCCAATGCTCTCATCACACTTAGGTCTTTTTACAGCTGTGGGATGAAGGCTGAGAAAAATATCTCCTTCACATTTTAAAGGTTGTTACTGCACAGTGTGTGACAGAAAAGCATGTTGCACACACAGAATGTAAAAATCAGTGCTGTCAACGGTGACAGTGTTTGATTCACAGACTACCTTATGTGTTCAACAATAGGCATCCATTGAAGAACATGACAACTGGGCAGACAAAGACGACTTTCTTTAATACCTTTGGTGCGTCTTAAGACTCCACAGTAAGGGAGATCTGTATGATCAGCACAGGATATGGAGAAGATAAACCTTTTCCACAGCAGCACTATTGATAGTAAATCACAGGTGTACACAGCTGTAACTAATTACATTAGTTAATATTCTATTTCTTTAAGTACAGTTGAGACTTTAACGTGAGCCAACATAAACAAGAGCAGCACCCTGACTGCTTGACCTAAGAGAACAGAACCTCACTTACCAATATCATTGGTACCACCTGGGTTAAACTTACTATTTCATGCCAAAATGCCTGCTGTGAAAAGGTCAAAAGGTCAAAGGTATGAAATTCAAAGCTCTAACCATTTTAACATTATATGAAAAAAAAAAAAAAAACACGATAAAATGATAGTACTATGAAATTTACAGCAGGATTTCATATTATTGGTTTATGGTTGCTTTTAACATTGAGTTAAGACTGTGAACCCTGAAACATGGTCTAAAACTGAAAAAAACTACAAAGACTGTTTCTGATTGCAAGGTATGAAATTCAAAGCTCTAACCATTTTAACATTATATGACGTGCAAGCAGCCGGGAGATCTGACCTGGAAAGGAAGCAGGGATCAATAAAATTGACTTTGTCGCTCTTTGGGAAAGGCAGCCTACATGAAGGTACTTGTTTCCCCTGTGACAGCAGCACCGCTGAGGCCAGTGTGTCCACGCTGAGTCAGTTCACAGCCGGACGGATGGAGCAGAGGGAGAGATGACACATCTCCTTCCATCTGCAGCACACACCTCCTGTCAAAACTAAGTAAACCATGGAGCCATTTCTCATTCCCAAATCTACCGATTCAAAGGTGTGGAGGATTGCACTTAGAAGAAGGTTTCTCAAAAACATTATACAGATATAAAAGAAATAAAAGTGCCCTGGTATTATTATGAGCTCCAAATAGCAGAAAGCCTACTTAATGGTACAATAATGCTACGGCTAGGGTGTTTATGTTCAGCAAACATAAAAATGTATTTATGTACATGGTTGTTAACTAGAATTTAGGTCTGACTTAGATATCAAAGTGGCCAGAGCGAATCTAAGCAACAGAGAAATGACTGAAGATGTCCAGCCTGGCTAAACCTGTTTTAACAGAGAAGCAACGTCTTCTTGGTAAGAATAAATCCAAACAGACCAGACGCAAGACAAAGTCCTTGACTAAATAGTTAAAAATACATAAATAAATAAACTGACTTCATTTAGTAAAGTTGCCACTTCTAAGGAACAGCTAGTTTGACAAAAAGTGTTTCACTGAAAAAATGTCAAAATGTTAAAACATAAAACTCCAAACATAAAAGCTAAACTGTACTATGGTGAATAGGTTCACATATGTTGCCTCATGAAACTGCTATGAGTCAGTAAAATTGTCAAATAAACTGTTTTTTACCATAATGTGCAATGGAATCCTAAAACAGATTTTAGAAAATTGGAGTCGACATAATAAGGAGTCTTTGGGGAACCTGGAAACCTATCCCTGAGTAAAACTCTCGCTTTCATTTGTCCTTGTTCTTGTGATTTAAGTCTGATGCTGGAAGAGAGCAGCAGGATTCGGAGCTCTACAGCTCTGAATCCAGTCAGCTGCAGCTGACTAAGTGACAAGGGTTATGTAACTGCCAGAAGGTCCAAATGGATAAATGCCTGTGTGCCGTAAGTTAAACAGTGTGAAAAAACATAAAAAAAAACAAAAAATATTTCAAATACAAGTTGCAATAAAAATAAGTGAACAGGAACACTGGATTTTACTGGAACACGTCCTTCCTCCACCATCCTTTCCAATGCTCAGATATATATATAGGATATATATGAAACATGAGCCAGGAAATCAATGAAGCATAACTGCACTTCCTGAAACCTTTTATTACGTCACATTTATTCACACAGACTTCTCCTTACTTCCTTTTTCAGTGGACATCCAATCATAACCTTCATTAATTATTT
Organism: Mola mola; assembly: GCA_001698575.1. Lineage (NCBI taxonomy): Eukaryota > Metazoa > Chordata > Actinopteri > Tetraodontiformes > Molidae > Mola > Mola mola. The sequence goes on along the minus strand of KV751323.1, from coordinate 4,791,633 downwards.
CCCCAAATGAGTGTTTTGTTGTAGATGTGTTGGACATTTCCCACAGCAGTGTCATGTTAATGTCGCTCTTCCATTAAAAGGTCTTACTGTGCCCCAAAGATTGTAGCTGATTGATGTTTTTTAGTCAAAGACTAAAGTCACATCATGCCCCTGAGTGTCCTGTCCTGTCCCTTCTCAAAAGAAAAATGGGATCACAAAGTTCACGTTAGCCCTGGTGCAGCAGTGTTTGTTTCAGTGGTAAGAAGAAACTAAAGCTAAACTGTTCCGGTATCCAGCAATAACAGTTGGCTCTGATGTCAGTCACTACAGACACAAGCAAAACTGGCAACAAGGATGAAACATAAAAGAAGAAACACTTTTATTTCATAGTTGTGTTTTTTTGTGTGTACCAACTGTACAGGTGTGTGATAGAGAAGGGGGGAAGAGACCACTAAAGCACTAGTCCAATTAAAATAAGTTGTTAGCTTTCAGGAACCTTTGAGATCTTCACATAATTCACTCAGTTTACGTGGATGTAGGTGTGATATGATGTACTCAAGTTATTTCGGTGTTTACAAATTTAGGAAACTGACTATAAAAGGTGAATATTCCTTCAAGGTTGATCTGACGTCAAAGTAAATTCAATCAAAACTGAAAGTCCGCGCTTTAAATTCAGATTTATTCATATACTGTGCATCACCGTTTCTTGTGGAAGTTTGCTGTGAGGGTTCACTTGTGCTTATTTATCTATCAACACGATTAATAAAACGCTAAGCTCCTGAGAGGCTATTGTTACCAGTGGAAACATCAGCAAATCGCTTGTGGTTCATGAAGTATCTCCCCTCTAACTTTTAAATAGGATAGTGATGTTTTTTGTCACTGTTGATTGTCCTTTAGCAAGATATGTGGGTGTTTTAAGAAAGTGCCAGAAGACATTATAAATGAATCAGTAAGTCATCGTGGGCCAAGAGATGGACTGAGTAAGCTGCTTGTCTATACAGCGCTGTCCTTTTTCTCTAATCAACGGCTGCCCCCATTTCCAGCCACCTGCAGGGACAGTGACACCCGCTGGTAATTGAGGAGGGACTGGAACAGGCAAGACTGCCACAAGTCATTAGCCTTGAGACAGAGCTGAGGGACTACTGCTGTGTGTGTCCATGGGCTTTAAGTTCTATTACAACCCTTTAATTCACCTGGAGTTAGGATTTCAACAGCTCCTCCTGCAGCAGCCTGAACCTGACACACAAGATAAAGTCACACCTTCCTCTTAGATACTGTAAACAGTGTTTAAATGTCTGCTGAGCAGAAAACTACATGTGAATAAACACTAATTACCAGTAGACGTATGTTTAAATGGCTTGGAAAGTTTGTGTTGAGACGCTGGATTCTTGCTCACAGCCTCAGCGGATCACAAGCAGCGGCATCAGGTTACGTAATGAGTTATTAATATTGATCAGAAGCACAAACACACACATATTACAGTCATTACTGCAATATGTAGATTAAGATTCCTGCTTAAAACCTCTTTAACAATCTCACTCTACACAGACAAAAATTTTAATGTGTCTTCTTAAATTTTTACAAGGAGATTTAAAGGGGAAGGAAACTTTTTGATATTTTTGAGCTCTATGTTGAATGGAGTACTCCAATCTCATGTTAAAAATCAAGGCCTATTTACAGCCTATTTACACTTGAGTTGACATCAGTTTCAGAATGAAACAAATGTAAGGATGTGGAGTTAGAATCAATATAATTTACAGGTAGTCACTTTCTGTCTCTGGTTTAGTCTACAACTTAAGTTTTTTTTATATTTACTACTACCATTATTTATTTTACTCTAATACTCTCTAATAGCACAATCTGGTAGAAAGCTGAAATATGAGCTTGCACAAAAAAAATTTAAAAATAGAGGAGATGGGAATAAGAGGGTCCGTGTTTCCGGGTTAATTTCAAGATCTGGAGCAGCAAGGCATTGGGGACCAGTACACACACAAAGAGAGCCTTGGGTGTAATCAATCAGCTTGACTTCAGAAATAACTGGAAGTTCCATACACAGCATCAAGCATCCAACCAAACATTACACCCACACGCTCATTCATTTTATTTGAGGCACACAGAGAATGTTTGTCGTGTCCTTGTCCGTGTCGAGGTGAAACATGCGTTTTGTCTGTCCCAGGGGCTATTTGGAGTGGGGTAGGGTTTCTGGAACTGACTCATGCACAGATACTTGAACATACAACAAACTGCAGAGAGAACACACAACACTGCGTCTCTCACCTAATTTCCCAGTCTGTATCGACCGCATTAGTGTCTTATAATAACTCAACAGTAGCACCAAGGGGGTTGATGAGACATATTTATAACTGGATCGATGTATGGATCCATATCCAGAGCTGGGTGTAATATATAACTTCAGTGGAAGCCTGTCTGATTGTATGTGGAACTTTGCTGGTTTGTGTGTATTTGTATGTTATTTTTGTTGCTCATTTTATCTTTACTTGAAGCGATGTTCTGTGTCTACACGTTTGGCTCCCCGTCTCCTCGTTAGCACTACCACTCAGAGAGTCAGTCACGCAGAACTCAACATAACCCGAGGAAAAGATGTGGAGAATATTTAATGGCCTCTGCATCTTAATTAAGTTTAGGCCTTTTTTTTTTTATCTTATGATCTTCAAATGCGTCATTGGCTAGGTTAAATAGTCTGTATCGTACTGAAATAAACAATGTTGAATAAAATTAGTGTTTGCTGAAAATGTACTGTTTTTAATGCAGCAACATGTTACCGACATCCAGAAAACAAAATCCGCCTGCCAATCCAGCAGGGAAGAATTATCACCGACAAAAATCCAATCAAACTGTTCTCCCACATTAATGAAAGTTCTTAAAACCAGAGTTTAGACATTTTTGAATATCTTGATATAGCTGCTTGTATCAAGTCAAGCTGATTAGTGACATTCATGCCACTTGCCTGTTGCTTTGGTCTGATTGCACAGCACAATAATGATATATATTACAATGTAGTATGTTTTCTGTAAAGGATGGATTAGGCTGGAGCCTAATCCAGCATCTTCAGGCGAAGGCGGGGGACACCCTGGACAAGTCGCCGGTTCATCGCAGGGCCGACATATAGAGACAAACAACCATCCGCACTCACATTCACACCTACGGGCAATTTTAGAGTGACAAATTAACCTACTAACCCCCAGGTTGCATTTTAGAGTAAAATATTGGAACTCTGCATCTTGTGTTATAAATATGCATTCTTCAGGTTGAAATCTGCTATTGTAGTTAATTTATGAGGAGATCTTTAAGGCAGGAGGCATTTTCTGGTCGGTGTCATCTTCATCTTGTCTTGTTTGAGCTTGGGAAGTTTTTCGCTCTGTCTCGGACTGTTGCAGGGATTCAATTGTGTCTCTCTCCTTTATGTCTGTTCATTATCATTCGAGATCATGCAAAGAGATGGGCGGCCGCCACTTCGCAATAGTAGCAATATAGCAACTGAGGAATCTATTGATGGACATTTTCTCTCGATATATATCGCCCAGCCCTAATGGGGATACTTACAAACTAGTGACTGGAATACTTCACATACAGTTGCTCTCCTGAACCAGTAAGGTGCTCAGTGCCTTGATCAAGAACACTCTGTTCGTTGCTTCACATAATAAAGTTATTAATATCCAGGTTATCACAGCATTCCAGAGCAAACATACTTTCTCTCAAGTTAGCTTTTCAAAATCACTTTGTTCTTAATTCTCCTTGTCTCTATTCTTAAGAAATTATTAAACCTTTAAAACTCCCCCTCTAATCAAACCAGCAGAATCCCTTTTTTTAGACTAACAACCAAAGCAACAGAAAAAACCTTGAACAAATTAGATTTTCTTTTAACACCTTACAAGTTAAGAAAGCAGTCTTTCTCATTCGTACTGAATCCCTTTAGCAAGGCCACAATAACTGCTTACTTAATGGGGGGATTGAAGAATAACTATCTGTTGCGCCCTTTTGCCTGCTTAGTGAGTACCACGTGTGTGTAGCTGAAACTTCAGCACCTCCAGCACCCATTGTGCATGCACGAAAATGACCATGGTTAAGTACGTGTTCATGCGTGTATATGTTCCTAGATGTATTAATCATAACCCCAACCATCCCACCCTGATGAATAAATGCGCTGGGAAAGGGCAACTGGATAAGATATTCTGCCCTTTAGCCTCATTCCTGGAAAACTCAGAAAGGTTTTTGTCACTAAGAATAGCTCCCATATCATCAAATCTAACAGCCTTTTTAGTCGACTAGCTGTGTTGTTTAAGCGAAGAGTAAGACCAAATCTCTCTCCGTGGACTGGAGTAATGGTTGCACAAGAGGCTCTATTCATATCACATTAAACATAATGACATTTAGCAAGAAGCTCAAGATGGCTTTCCTGGATTGGCAATGTGTTATGTCAGGATAAACAAAGAAACAAAGTAGACTAAAAGCGTTCACAGGACATTTCTGACATCAACTCGCTCCGCTTCCCATGTTTGTGGGTAGTCATAATGGACATCCAGTATACAACAGTCCCATTGAAAATCTCCTGCGGTACTTTGTGTTATCCAGCTACACAAAAAGCTGAATTATGGCGAGAAAAAAGAGATCAGTAACAGCAAAGGCAATGTACCAGCATTACGCATGTGTATTTGATATTTCTCTATTTCACTTTATATTACATGACTAACATAAAAAAACCCAGAAAAAAACACCTCCTCCGCCCAAACCAAAGACAGAACTGTAGTAACCCAGCACTGCGTGATTTGCAGATTTTAAAGAAACCACGCAGAGTTAATGTGGAAGTGAAACTGTATGTATTTAAACTGTATGTAATTAAACTGTGTATCATATCCTGCTTGTTTCAGTCTGAACTGCATTTTAAACAGCCATATCATTTCATTTCAATAGAACAGGTGTAACCAGAGGGTCCACTTGACAATTTCATGTCACTCATGTACTCATGTTTACAAGGAGATCTAATGTAACGTAACTTACTCATGTAAGTACCTCTTCGGTGAACTCTGACAAGCAACCTCGAGCATTTTGACACTCCTTAATAGAGTGTCAAAATGAGCGTCAGAAATGGAGGAAACTATTATAGCTTACACCACCCACTTTTATGTAACCCTCTTATGCTGTCTGATTAAGCATTCAACTCTTTTTCACCAATGTTTCAAGTAAAGAGCTTTAAAGCAAATCGCTAAAACTATTCTTGAATCCAACATATTTTTTAAAATTAAGTCAGTGCTTCTGTTCATACATTGCCAGCTGAAAAGAGATGCCGGGAATAATAAAAAAGGTGAAAAGGAAGACGGAAAAAGCTGAGAAAGGTGAGAGCAAACAACAAGGTGAAGAGGAAAAGGAGGGGAGTGGAAGGCCGGACAGGGAGAGAATAATATGGCCCTCAATTTCAAACATCCCGAAGGAGAAAACTGATAGTCTGCAAGGATGAGATTTAATGTTGTGGGAGAGGAGAGATGGAGGGAGGTGGAGAAGAGGCAGAACTGTATTAGATATCAAAAAAAGCTTATTAAACAGAAATGTCCAGTTATTGGGTTACTACTCTCAAAATAGCACAACATAATTATACCACTTTTCAGTTAAAGAGGTTGAAATATAGTTAAAATGTTTCAGCTGGTGAATATGAAAACAGACGATTGATTCCCGTCACACCTGCCAGTTCCCGTAGAAAGCAGCAGATCACACACCACATTAAGACTCTGCCCAGAAGACGTTAAAACTTGTCTTAGGTCGTGTTCACAACGGCCTTGTCCAGTCCAACCAAACCAAGGAGCATTTGGCTTGCAAGTGAACTCTGGAGAGGATCATCACTAGTGTGCACCCTATCCACACCAGTCACTGCAAGGATGATTTCCTGTTTTTGGTGACAAGAACAAAAACGCCTTCTAGATATATGGTCAAAAGACAACATTTCTCAATTGATGGAAAAAATTACACAAGAACATAGTCATGCTCAAAATGGCAGCTGTTAAATGCAAGGTTCTTTTGTATGCTGATGATTCTGCATTGCCGGTGCCTGAGAAGGACGTCACTGACATTGGGAATACTGTAACAAATTCGAAAGAGTTAACAAGTGGCTCACTGATTATAAGACTGTCTATTTTATTTGGTACAAAGAGGGAATGATGTCAAAAATCAATACATTAAAAGTATGTTGTCATGGGGCTGAAATCATATCTCAAAAAAGCACATGGGGTCTTCTCACTTACTAGGCTTACTGATGGAAAAATTACACGAACATGGTCGTGTTAAAAATATTCAGTGAAAGAATGAAGAAGAATGGATTTAACCCGTGTTGTGAAGTGTCATACAAAAAGTTAAGATGAAAAAAATGTGACGCATTGCAAAAAAGTGGCAGCTCCTTTGATATTTAAGATGAATTTATTCGTCACAACGACCTCGACAATATTTTGAACACAAGACCCATGATGAGCCAGCTGTCTTCTTTGGTAGAATCTCTTTATTGGAGAACATCTTTCATTAAGGCACAAGTCAATAAACTATTCAGTATTCGTTGTCTGACTATATGTGGGTATGTGCCATTGACTATAATCTGCTGATCTGCACTCCAGATCTACACAAGTAGGAAAAAAAACCTGTCAATGCTCCATTATGGGTTTTTTTCCCCCCTTTACACCTGACTAAATGTCTGACCAATTATTGAATGGCATTCTGCGCACATGACTTTTGTTTACAAATTTATAGCCCACTCAAGATGTGCCTCTCTGAACATGAACCGAACCAGCTGAAAAATGAACCATTGTTTTTACTTGCATCTGGTGCGCACCAAGAAGCGAACTATAAGATGTGAATACGACCTTAAATTAAATTCTGATAGTGGGAAGTAACTTAAGCATACATTTAAAGATGGACAACATGAGAGCTCCCTAAAGGTGAAGCCAAAGCCCTTCAATCACCCTCTTGTGGCTGGCTTCAGTATATGTCATAAACCCAACCTCCTACTTTTAGATAGGATATGGGCCAAATTAAACACTCAAAACACTACATTTTTTTCCAAAGATGGTTTCGGTCATTTTACAAAGTTCTTTTCACAACGATGTAAGATAAAGTGTTAATTTTTCTGATCATTTTGGTTTTTATTAGCTTTTACGATACAAAAAGGAGATGAAATATCATGATTGACAGCTAAGCTCTACTCACGATTGGGATTGTAGGTGTACCACAGAGCTGCTTCCCGGGCACTAGGTTGAGGCCTTTTGTTTTGTGCACATCTGAGCATTCACTCAAGTGTCATGAGGCCTAAATATTTTAGACATACAGCTGTTGCTTTTATTTAGAGCAATTCACGGTGAATATGCTGGAGCAATATGCTAATCAGCTGTGAGGACTTTAGGTGATAGGACCTAAACATTATCCTGTAAAAAGAGGATTTCATGAGAGGAGTCGAGGAAGATTTAAAAGACTTCGTACAGAGGCACTGATTTCAGGTTTGCCTTGAAATCTGAGCTCTGCAGACTGCAGTGACAAGGTCACCTCACCACTGGGAGAAAAGAGGCCAAAGTGAGACCTGATGTCACAGCCTAATAAGGGTGTTGAACACTGCAAATCAATCTGCTAACGTGCAGCAAGTGTGTTCCTAATCGAGAGACTGCTTAATATAGAGATAAGCTTGTCATGTTGACAACTACTACTATCCGTCTTCATTATGGCAGTGGCACTTGTGGATTGGCTGTGATAAATGGCTTCCTCAGTACTCTTTTCCGTTCTCTTTTTACCTGTGGGTGTCTCCTCCATTAGTTGCTGTTCTCTTTCATTTCTTGAAAAAAAAAATCCCACTACCATCAAACTGAGGTGCCCATGTTTTGACAATTCTGACTATAATAAAGGGCCTTTTGATCACCTTTCTAATAGATGGTCTCACTGTGAGTCAGTTTAATATGCTTGTTGGCCAAGCAGAGGCTTATATTAAAAATCAGCAGACTGTATGCAGGATTAAGACTACACACATTTACCACTTTGGTCATTAGTGTGGTGAGAAAAAGCATGATCTCTGGCAGTGGTTGGGATCAATTAACTTGGGATTTAGACATTTTAGTGTAGGTGTAATTACATAATTTATAACAGAAAAGGAGAACAACTTTAATTCATAACTTTAATGAGAATGCCTCTGATAATTATTGTAATAATATAAGAGCATGATACAAACAATCATGTGTATTAAAAAAGCCATCATCAAATCTTACTTTCAAAAGTAAATATTTTGTGGAGCCTTGTCCTTGTCTCTATTACTGTTTAGCCATGCTGCTGCCACTGCTGTGTCTTGGTTCTGTCAGGACATTTAAATGACATGCTGGCAGCTGTTAAATGCAAGCTTCTTTTGTATGCTGATGATTCTGCATTGCTAGTGCCTGAGAAGGGCATCACTGAGATTGGGAATACTCCAACAATTTTGAAAGAGTTAACAAGTGGCTCACTGATTATAAGACTGTCTATTTTAGTCGGTACAAAGAGGAAATTGAGAAGGACATTAGTGCCAGCACCTTCTTAAGTTTCGATGGAAAGGTGCTGGTGACAAGGATGGGTCAAGATAGGAGAAAGGGGGCAGTAATGGCAAGTTGAGTCTTTCATGATTTTTCAAAGAGGCCTGGTTGTTCCCAACATGATTATTAATCAAGTGTATGATGTTCAATCTTGTATTGTTCAGTGTAGAGAGATATGCTCCTGGTGACAGTTAAAGCAATCAAAGTGATTCAGGGGAAGTTGGAAAAGGAATGCCTAGTCAGATTTTCACTCACGCAGGCCACAGAGTTGTGAAGAGGCAGGAGATTTTGTTTTGAGCTCCTGAAGTTCCAATAATTTTTCTAACAGACAACAGTCTGTGCCTCACATAAATCGTCATCACAAAAGAAAGACAGGCTCTTTCATTAAAAAGTCAAAACGTTAAAGAAGTTGAATGAAGGCACATTTTAGCACAAAACTTCAAGTAGGAGAGCACAGTGTTGTCTGAGAGAAAAAAAAAAAAGACTTCTCTGAATCACCTGGAGATAAACAAGGGGCGCAATTGTTCTTGACTTAGCATCACTAGACATTTGTAATATCTCCCCAGAATCGATCATTAACATTGAATGCAAGTAATGATCCATAGTGTTAGAACAGCAAAGTCATAGTGTGTTTTATTTTGGTACAGAGTTATACAAGCACTTTTAATGGAATAAACTTGAAGGTCACAGTTCCGTGTTGTTTAAATGTGTTCTGTTGTTTAATGATATGAAAAAAATTTTTAAAACTTTGGTAATCTGTTTCCGGTTGAAGCAAGAAACTCACAAAACCATGTGATGTTGACAAAGTTAGCACAAAGTTAGAGTGCTAATTTGTTGCTATTGTAACTTGATAAACAACTTAGGTATTTTAATCAAACAGATCTCACTACATTATCTTATTCCTTTCTATTTTATATAAAAGATATGACCTCTAAGATATTTTAGCCTTATGTATTCTTTTATAAACAGTTCTTAGTTATAGTAATTCCTGTTTTGCAAAGAGGGAAGAACACATTATTTACAAAATATACTGTATAAAGTAAAACAAAATTTAAAAAAAGATGAGAAATTAAATGAGACAAGGGGACAAGAAGAGGAAATGAGGGTTTTAGTGTAGAATAAAATAAAAAAAACATGAGTGTGAGGGGAGAGGAAAATGGAGTAGCAGAGTGCAGAGGAGATGTATAGTGAGGCATTATGCACAGCCAGAAGAACTCTACAAACCCCTTTAATCTTGAAGAGACTCTTCCTTCCTTTTAATGATGCACAGGGACATGGAGAAAGAAAAAAACCTTCTCAAACTCTGCACGACTGGGTTTTGGAAGGATTTTCCTTGACTCTGGCGTTAGAAGAAGCTTCGCTACGGTTCACGGCCTTGTGATGTTCAGCAAGCTGCTGTTTCTTTATGTGGCTACAATTTTTGTCTGTAGATTTAAGAGTGGGTAGATATTCGACTATACATAATCTGCAGGATGTGCAGGAAAGGCATAATTTGCATGCAATCATCAGGACACACTGAAGATTGTATGCGCAGAGGATCAGAGCAAGCTTTTCGCTTAATGAAATTTCCAAACTAGTTATCATGCAATGCTTCCAGTAAATAGCAATATTTTCAACTACATAGAGGGTCAGCATAGCCACTATATTTATTTTGTCTTGCTCTGAAATGATTTCTCTTAAGCCAACCTCCCACTGCATGTGGGCCCCTTCCAAGTACTTATTATCATTACTTATTTATTTTTTCATTGCACCATTGAAGGCAAAATTATGTTTTTTTTCCAGTATTTATTGTTATATCTCTGAAGCCATGCAGGTTCTGACAATTGTAAGCGTAAGCGTAAGAAGGTCCAGACTGTAGGTTAAATCCTACAAAGTTTCATTTGCCACAGATGAACTGTGAGCCTTTCTTTTGGTGTTTTTGAGCACACTGAAGCTTTCTAAGAGGAACTTTAATATGTTGGCATTTATTGTTAAAGCTTCCCTTCATTAAAATAAATACATGGTTCACACAAAGGGTTAAGGGAGCACATAAGACTGCCACATATTACTCAGCGTTTCCCCTAATTACAAAGACCTGTATGATGGTTGAAATAAGACAGATATTCATCAATTGTTTTACTAATTATATTTTGAGATTACATGTTTGTATCCACCTCTGTTTTTTTTTCCATTTTTCATCTCTGCTCTGTAATTCAGCTCTTGTTAATGATGCAGAAATCAGTGATAGTTATACTATTTCTGTTTATGCATACTCTTAAAGAATTGCTGCAAGGCCCCCTTGTTGATGGACTGCTGAAACAATCAAAAAATGCTCGTGTTGCATTGACAGTCTCTCTTTGGTTACTGCCTTTGCTTACTTTGACAAGCTATTTTGATCAGCCATACTTCCGTTGCCTTACTACGTCATCATTCTTTGCAAACTGTAAAAGGGTGTACTGTACATTGGAATGGGTTAATCGATATTAGTCAACCTAGAAAGCTGTCTCATCCCACCCTTTAGTGCTAGCTTCCAATCACATTTCCCCCATGTGAGCAGCTGAGACAAGTGTGGACAGTGTGGCAATGTGAGAAGTATATTTTTCCTGGCTGCAGTGCTTCATCCAGATCCAGTGTGTAGGTTACTAGCGGAGGGAGAAAGTGGGCGGTTGAGGCTGCGCTCAAGGTAAAGAGCGGTGCCATGATCACTGGGTGAGATCTGATCCCAGGCCAGCCCTGTGCGTTTATCTGTGCTTATCAAATCAGAATGATTGCACGTGAGAAGTAGGCGATTACCTCGATTTAGATGCCAAATCTAATCCCGTGTAGGAGGAACAGAAAGAAGCCCTCAGCAAAACAAATGCAATTAAATAAGTGTTAAGAAACAAACATAAACAGTGCAGTTATAAGCAGTTATAAATGTAAGATGTGGGACCTTTAAACTACCTGTCCAGCCAACCCAGCCTGTCCCGTACTGCTGTACAGATGTGAGAAGCTCAACAGAGGCATTAGGTGAAGATGTTATTCAAGTTTTCGACAACTAACAGTACAAAACATGTTACCTTGCACTGTGACTTATTAAAGTAACCATATCATCGCTGGGATGACTTTACAAGTGATGCCTAAGAAATGTTGTTTACCATCTCAGTTTGTACCAGCTGAACACATCTTAATATCCAACACACTTTCAAACAATTGACTCTGCGTTAGCTTTGTTTCCACACCAACTTCCTTATCTTTTCTGGATAACATGACTTCGGTTTCATTACTTTGTCACTAGAATGTTCAATATACCTGTATAAATAAAAAATGGGTGTGGATATAGAGGAGCAGAAGGTTAATACATAAGAAAACACATGTGCTCAATATTTGATATAAACTGTTTACATTGATTACTATAGAAAATAAGTACAACAGTTAGAAGTCTGTTTTATAATCTCCAACTTTCTAACTACCGTAAGCTCCTGTCCTCTGTCTACCCATGTGAACATACCCTGTATCTCTGTTTGTCATTTATTTATGTTGTGTGATAAAAAAGTAAGATCTAGCTATAAAGGGAAGATGTCGTTATAAATGAAAACTTTTATTGCATTCCTACCAAGATTTCTTCATGACCTGGCATTAAAATCACTATATGTGCAATAAAGGCTTATAAAACTAGACAAATTATCCAAAAACAGCCAATACAGTCTACCAAGGGTGAACAACTGTTCAGCATCAGATACAGTATCATGGATTTATTGTATATTGTCAAATTACTAGTTGTGACGATCAGAGGAATAACTTTTTTTATTGCACTATTTTGCAACTCATCATACTGACAAATTTTTTTATCGTGATTTTGATCTTGATTTTCTATGGCCATTTCTCTGGGGAGTGGATAACTTCGAAATGCATATGAACTCTAAGCACAGTGGAAAAGAGCCTTTAGATTAGATAAGATTAGTGTAGACTAAACTCTAAACCAAGCATGAAACAGCATGGAGCAATTGAGAAGGTTTCATGGACACGTGGACTTGTTCTTCCTTTTTTTGGCTCTTTGCTGTGTATGCATTTGTTGATAATGCTGGATAAGTAACTTTTCCTGCCAGCATACAGTATCGGCCATTGTATCGGTTTTTCACCATCTATGGGGACGTGTGCAAGCACCTAACTTTGTAGAAGGCAAATAGGAAGACCCTCTCTGAAATGACCTGTGATTAGCCAAACAGTACTGTAACAGGGTAGCTTTTTATTAAATATTAAATACAGAACCTAGAGGAAGTGCAGAAATCTAATCTTACTAGTTAAATCACAACATTTTCCAAGGTAATTATGGAATTTTTGCCCAATGGTGGCCGACAAAAAAAGAAGGTACACACTACATACTCCATACTCCAGCTTTAAGGCTGCCTGGGTAGAGCCACGTCAATAATAAAAACAAAACAGAAAAATACAGTCCATCTTGGTCGATGAGAATATAGTATGAGTATATGGAGTATAGAAGGGTGTCAGGCAATGAAATAACTCCGCTGACTTACAAAGACACAAAATTGTCTTCAGGGATGAGCAGTTTTTTGACAACACTGTGCTTTCCCCCCAATCAGAAAAGTCAGCTTCTGATTTGACCTACCCCCAATTTGCACTATAATCCTTTAACACACTGATGCACTGGTTTCCACTTTCTGCTCAAAAGGAGGCTTGTTGGTTTGGTGTGCGCAGGCAGTTGGAACCACACATTTTTACACATCACCAGAATGAAAAATAGCTAAAAGATTGGTAGGTGGTGCATCTTACATCCTTGCGAGCTGAGTCACATACAAGCCTCCTATGGTGCCCTTTCCTGCTCTGTAGCTGCACTGGACCAGTCATGCAAAGCGCACACAAACACAGCGTCCGGTTGTGATAAGTGTCACATTTGCCATTAATCTCAGATGATAGCACGTGAGTCATGGCTAAAAGTATTTCATTTACTGCTGTGTAGGACATGCACACACAGATATAGCAACTGCTGCACTCAATCTTAAAAATAGATTGGTCTTTACTTCATGTAACACAGAACATCTTTTTCTTACTGGTTAAAGCAGCAACATTGTCTCAATTTGTCACTTGACATCAAACAGAACAGTTGATTGCAGACATTTTGGCTTGTTGTAGGTACAGGTGAAAATCTTAATTAGTTAATAGTTAGGTATTAATGTTTTGGATCAGAATATCAGCATCTGCACTTTTGAACTGTTTGCCATTTTTGTAACTGCTGATTCCAAAAGCCAGCAAATCCCTTTCAACCCAGCAGATTGCCACACAGTTTCTAATATTTGCAAATATTTATCAAATTTATTTATTTGTATAGCCCGAAATCACAATTTACACATTATCTAATTTATCACATTTATCTTGAATTTGCTCTAACCAATTTATGTCAACAACTGACCACACATTTATTTAGAAGGGATTTGTGGTGTTAACTAACTCAGTGCATAATCACCCCCTTGTTGCTCATTTAGTGTCTTGCAGCTGTTTGTTTTTTTTCTGGTAGTGATGGGCTTTTACAGACAAATGCTATTTGATCTTTACTGGGAATTCTTCAATTAACAATTGAATATTCATTGAAATCAACGGGAAGATATATATTTTCAGACAAACCAAAAGTTGCGAAAGAAATACCAGAAACATTTGTAATACTGTTAATGCTTTCTGGTTGTAAATCTGTTTTTTATAGCTTTGGTATTTCTGCTACTATTGAATGCGAGCATCATATTGTTGTAAACACTTGATATTGAAAAACTATTGAAGTACTGACCCTTTAATAACCTCAGACTCAATGCTGTCTGCTTCCTTTCATCAAAAGACAATGGAGAAACTCCCCCCTAGTAAACAAGTAAACAAGGCTCATAGCTAACGAAAGCATGTCACTTTTAAAAGAATAAGAGAATGAGACTGCTGCCAGTGCTTCATACTGGGACCAGTGATCAGTGAAACACAATATCGCTTCACTTGCGTGAGGACCCACTTTCCAAGAAGCGGTGGTCCACTTTAAATCCAAAGCCTTAAATAGAGCACCCGATCATCAACACAAAATGGTTTGAGGTCTCTAGACCGCCGTTAAGTAAGATATTTACAAGGTGATCAGCACCGGTAGTGATGTGATCAATAAGCTCCCTCCCACTGTGACCCACTTGGAACTGGCAGCAGTGACCTGTCGCCTTCCACAAAAGAGGGCTGTTTATGGATGTATTGGTGGGATGTCCATAAGTCTTCCAGGAGGGCTGATGGTTTTCTCTTATTGAACTGAGTACATGAAAGGAGGCGAGGGGAGATCGTTAACCCGGCGTCCACATCACGTTATTCACTCTGCAGCTTCCTGCACACACCTGTCATTAAGTGAAGTCAAATGGGATTCAATTGATTTTGCAGCTGTGAGAGGTTCTCCAAAGGAATAATGTGGTGGGTGGGGGTGTTGGTTAATGAGTGGGAAGTGTAGAGAGGAAGCTGTGACGCTCTATAACCGCCAGAGCCAGGAAAGGATCAACTCGTTTCAACTCCATCAGCCAAAGTCATTTTTTTTTTATTCAGCAATCAAAATGGAAGATAGCATGTGTGAAAATGGCCTTGCCCATCATTTTTGTGTTAGAATTTATTCAAATTGATACCAGTTTGTGCCTGCTCATACCTTTGTAAGCTTTGCCTACACAGGGACACACATTATCATCATTGCATGTGGGTAGTTGTTCATTACCTCTGCATGATTTTTTTTTTTCTTTTCCTGATGTCAAGACTTGAAAAGCCAGATCACCCTGACAAGATTAGAAAATTAGATTAGATAGATAGATTAGATAGAGCCAGATTAGATAAATTAGACAAATCTGCTTTTAAACACTAATTATTGATAAAATCTAACCCTAACCATTTCACTCTTCTGTTCAACGTGCGGTTGAAGACAAAAAGACTCAATAAGGAGTGTGAAATGTGCTATTGCTGTTATTACAAAACAGGAATGATGTTACTTATGAGAACTACATAATTTGTTAAGATTCAGATTCAGATTCAGATTCAGAATACTTTATTTATCCCCGAGGGAAATTGTTAAGACATAGCACATCAGCTGTTTCACTGACTCATCATGTCATTACTCAAGAACTGTTAAATGTGCCGACATGGCCACCCAGTAAACTACAACAGGACAACCTTATAAAGTTTTGCATCTTAGGAGGAGTACACAGAAATCCTTCACTGGTACTTGTTTTTTCTTGGTGATAGGACCTCAAAGCTAATCAGCATGTGTATGAACTGCAGCTCACTGATATGTAATGCAGAGACAGCTGGTGCAGTGGACAGCAGGACACTACAAAGAAACAGGAAAAGACAGAACAAAGAAGAAATGACAGTTATGCTGACCTGAGATAGGGGGTAATTCTGTTTGGCAGCTGGAACATGCCCAGCTAATAGTGCCTGATTTTTGACAAGACAAGCACACTCCTTTCATAACGACCAAACGTTTGGCAAGTTAAGAGGGCAAGTAAATTCCAAAACATATACCAGAGGATGGAAAGCGAGAGATCTTAAAGGCTGACATGCAAGAAGAAAATGAGAGAGAGCAAGTGAAGTTTAAAAGAGAATAGCAGAGCATGGGGAGGCATGTCGAAGAGAAAACTAAAAAAAAGAAGCTGAAACCTACATGAGGGATATCAATAAGGCGTAGTTTCTTCATGATTGTGTTTAGAACCAAAGTCCTTTTAGAATCCAAACTGGGCTCTAATCTAACACAAAGGTCAACAACAAAGATGGATATTGATGGTGAGGAATAAACAAATGCTAAGGTAGTATATAACAGAGGGAGCTTGTTTGCTTAATCTATTTAATAAGAAAAGAAGTTTTAATCCAAAATTCAAAAGCAAGTGTAGACTATGTATGAAACATATGATTTTTTTTTTTTTTTTGTTTTATGAGAAAACGATTTTGATAAAAACTCATGCTCTGATAACCATTAACAACAACAAAGCTTCAGGTCAAAACGCATGTACAAATGTAGAGAAGCTGTTTTAGACGGACTGAGCTGACTGCAGCTGGGTCTCATCATCAGCTTGGGTAATCTGCATCTGGCGTGAATGTGCTCAGCTCCAAACAAACAAAGAAAGCGTTTGCCTTTCTGTTTTTCTGCACATACGGGATCATGTCAGTGTACGGAGGCAAACAGGGAAATGGATTCGTGACAGCAGGCCGGCACAGGTAAACACCCACCAACACTGGCAGCAACACACAGGAAATGTGACAGAATAGATTAAACCCCTCTTGTGTTTAATGCACGCCAACCATACTCTTTCGAAAAGAACTCTTGAAGTGTAAAAGATTTCTGACAAAGCGGGTAAGGAGCTGCTGTGTAATTGATTGCTTTGTCAACAACAGTTTATATAAGGTGTGTTGGCGAGCTGTGCTCTGCGGAGTTGGTGCTGCAGAGCTGTGAATACTTGGGCTGAAAAAAAGAAAATAAAGAAAGAACAACATTCTCACCCTCCTACTCCTCCTCTTATACTCCTACCAGCATCTGCTGCTGACCTCCTGGGTCAACCCAGAGCCCGAGCCTATATTCCTTTAGCTGCCGTCTCCTGGGACATCTCGTCCTTCTCTTACCTCACGTTTTACTTCTGTACCGGCTCACCACGCAGCCACACAGTGGTAATGTTTTTACTTTGGTCTCCAAAGGTCCATAAAGGTATTTCTTTTGTCCACAAATCTAATACCAAATAGAAGTTTTGTTACAAAGTCTCACAAGAAAAAAAAGGGAAAAAAACCACTATGATCAAATCCAGGTCGTTCAAACAGGTTTGCAGGTGGTCTGAAAAACAATTCAAATCCAATACCTTGCATGCAAATTCATCTCAGCCTAGCTGCTCAGATCAAATTTCAGGCTTTTGCTTATTTTGTCCATAGTTCCCCACAGGAGAAATATGTCACATAGCAACAAGAGAAAAAGATATAAAAGAGAGGCAAAGACCAGCTATAGCAACACTGAATATCATTACATGCATAGATACTGTATGTGAAGAGTTTTTTATGCATGAAGCAAAATCTGACATGATGCTTAAATGACCTAAATAGTGATATGACGCATTTATTGTTGAGCAGCCAGACTGCTTTTTGCTTGAAGCTAGTGCTGGTGAGACAGTTGGTGCAATAAACAGACTCTGTCGGACATTTAATCATCAAAACAACACGGGAGTTACAGAGAAAAGCAAAGTGGACGTGATTTTTGCAGGAGTTGTTTGTTAGCATGCCTCTATGACTCGGGTGCGTGACGAAACTAAGAATGTTAACTTGTACATTATATAACCATTCTAAACTTTTAATGCGTAACCACTGTGACACTAGTGAGATTGAGACAGCATGTTTTCAGCAGAACAGTATTTATCTTCAGTAGTGCATTAATTGTATGTCTAAAACGTTCAATTTTACGTTAATATAAATTACCTTGTTTATTTTTTTTGGGGGGTGGAACCTCTAAGCAACACAGTGATATACAGGGTGTGACTTGTGGAGGCTATGCAACCATCTGCAACTAATGTAGCATTTAAGTTTCAACATAAACAACAGTGACAGTTTGTGTAATGTCCTATTTGTGCGGTAACTGGCCAAATCAATGATTTGTTCGACCTCCACTGGGCATATCAACTTGTACACTGCACTCTAAATTTAAAATGCCTTTACAAAATCAAATAAGAATCCACCTGCAAATAGTTGGTGACAGTAGTTCCAACACTACTGTAACATATTTTTCTCTTATTGTTCTTTTAAGGAACGGAATGGATCTTTATTGTGACTGTTAATGCACACAAGTGCAATAATCATATTGTTCAATTAGTCTCTTGATGATGCCACAGCTGTCAGGTGAATGGGTTCGCGGTAAGTGCTATCATTGATTTTAACACAAATCTGAGAGTAATCTACTCAAAGTGTGACTTCACCTCCAAATTCAGCTACGTCTATCCATCCCAGAAAAAAAACTAAAAAATTATATATACATACATAAAAAGCAGGGGACTGCTGCTATAGGGGCCATGGCATCACAAGATTAGACCAGAGAACGTGAACAGTGTAGCAGAAACAGCCAGTTGGGAGTCAGAGTCAAATATGAGCAGCTGCTGAAAACACAAATAGTCCTGCTGGAGTTCTGATAGTCAGAAGCACATTCATAGACCATATGCTGATGTTGAGCAAGCTTCTGAGAGTCAATTATGCAGCAAGGGTAACCCAGAGCACACAGCCACACTCGTGTGGTGTTTCCACAATTCTTGTAATTTATTAACGTAACACATCAACCTAATAAAGCCCAATTACACAGCTGTTATATCGCAAATAAAACTTGAAAGAAATTATATCAGAAAAAATTCTCTCTTAATTCACAACACTCATCTCATATAAGGCTTAAAATAGGATGGAAGAAAAGTAAAGGTGAAGGGTTTGAGGTGTTTTCTCCTTTCCTGGATAGAACGGCTCGACTCACTATAGACCCATACGCCTTCCTCAAGTCTACCTAAAGTCTTGTTAATTGAATTAAATTAAATTAATTAAACAGACTCCTAAATTTTTAAGAATTAGCTTCATGGACAGTGCTACGTGATCCTTCACTGCCTAATCACACACCTATGTCACAAATAACACCTTTTAAGCGTCACCTTTTCTTTTTTTCTTCTTTATTTTGTTCCTAAGACCAAGACCGGACCGATTGATTAGTATACATTTTTTGTCCAAGCTCAACCCATTGGGGTGTCTGGAATTAAGAACTCTAGAATGACAGTCGGTTGGTTGGAGATAAATGGTGCCACCACGTATGTCACCTGCCTCCATGGCAACTAATAAGTAAATTAATTTGCAATTGAAATGTTTTCACCAGTAGTGATGATGCAATGATGTACAAAAATCTCAAGATTTGACCCTGAATCCATCGAAAACACTATTAAAAATCCATTTACATTAGCATTTAGCTAAAACATAAACAAATCACCATGCATTAAACGTGGTTGAGCAAATCATGTTGGTTATGGCTAAAATAAAAAATGATTAGATGCATATGATGAACATCCACGTGTGACCTGGAAGCTGTACAATAATAATATAATAAACTAGGTCACAGGTGTGACTGCAGGCCACACTTTCAGCTCAGACCTTTGCCATCTGCCCCAGCACGAGGGCAGGACACGAAGGCTACACAATGTCTCCGTTTGAGACCTAAAATTTTAAATCACTGACAAGAACATCTGGGTGTGTTTTGATTTTCATTGACACAGTCATGTATCCAAAAATCAACCCCACCATCATCTTAAACATTCAATTGAAATGCAAACACAGCATATACAGAGTCACAAAGTTATCATGATAGCTGTAACAACCATCTCCCCATGTTCACAGGCATCAAAGATACAGATCAGCTCCTCATGTACACTAAAATGTTTTATCAGCAAATTCACACACTCAACATCCTGATGGTGCTAGAAGTTTTCACAGAGTCCTCTTCACATAGACTTCATCTGCACATGCATTCAGTGTAAACACTGATGCCATAAAGGTTTGTTTATAACAGAACAGATGATGTGTTAAAAATCATTTTTGACAAAGGACATCAGTCAGGTTGACACAGAATTGGCAAGAACCAGGAGAGCCAGTGTGGATGTGCAGGATAGTTTGCCAAAATCTATAAAGCAACCTATAATATGCCTTTGAAGAAAAACAAGTATGCCAAAATCAATCTTAAACAATACACGACCAAGGGCAGCTCATTTTTTTCCTTCCTGTTTTAATGGAAGCATTATACAAGTCTCCATGTAACATACAATGGTGGGTCAGGTCATAAGAACATGCATCTTAAAGTAGGCTGGCTGGTGCACGTGAACTCACTCACCCTGGGTTGCCAGTTTTCATACTGTTTCTGCAGGTTGGCCCCGATGGTCTCCAGGGCTTTCTGTGGACTCATCGATAGAGGATCTGCAGAGAAAATGCAGAGATCAGACATGCTACGATTGCACACACAGTACACAAGTCACCTGCAGGAAAACCACACACACTCACCCTAAAACATGCCTGTCATTTAATTAAAAAAAAAAAAAAATCCAAACGAGAGGGCCCACATTTACCATTGTAGTGAGTTTTTGTATATAGCATTAAAGGAAAAATGTTCCTGTTAAATCAAAAGCGGGATCTGGAAAAATAGCAGCAGTCCCTCAGGGTGAACTATTGAGGACACTGAATCGATACTGCATAAAGAACAGCAGCCTATGGGTTGAGGACAGATCAAATTGTGCTCAGTACACAGAGATGAATGTATTGGCTAGTCTGCAAGAGGATACTGATACGCTTTATGCTGAAACTTAAAGCACTGCTTTTACAAAGAGGCCTTTTTAAAGAATGAGTCATCCCTACAACTAGATACAATTATTTGGGATGTGATTAGTTAAATCTAATTTTTAGTTTAGAACTTCGAATAAAAATAAAAAGAGCTACTTCATGCAACTTTAAAATGGCAGATAATGACTTTATTAAAAGTACTACAAAGGTAAAATTACACACCTGTCTGTGTCTTCATACTGTCTGATCGGCTTCCAATATCATTTTGAAATGTCCCCATTTAAAAAGTTTTCAATGATGTAGGAACATAAAAGGGCACAAACACCACTGCCTCTGAAAAGCACATGTAAGCTCTTTGTAAGCATATTCACGGCTGTAGCATGTATCATCAAGTAAACACTATAATGTATTTCAGCACATCACATTTACTCCTTAATATTCCAAAACAGTGTCTCTAAAACTAAGTGATAAGCTTCTGTCCTCAAAAGTCACCAACAAACTTAAAGAAATTTTAAGAACTTTGTTTCCTATTTAATATGCTCTCCTCACACCTGAGAGCTAAACATCGGTCTTGGGTTTCCCATTCAAAAGGGAAGGGTCTTTCTATTTTGTTCTGCGCCCTGACGTCCTGATGACGGCAGACTGCTTCATCCTCATTTGACAGCTTCCATGGGAACCACAGAGAGTGTCCCTAAATGTTGCAAAGCACCAGCTAAATTTTATCTGTTAAATTTAAGTTGACATCATGACATGATTTCAACACTAAGCTCATATTCACATTTACGATTTAGAGGCTCTGGGTAAAGCCAACACATTTCTTTACGAGGTATGTCTTACACAGAAAGTTAGCTGTTTTTGGGTGGTCTGATCAAAAAAGCCATCAAGTTGAAATTGAATGACATTCAAAATCTGCCCTTCCTGGAACCGCCACCTTACCGTGGTGGAGAGGTTTGGGTGCCCTAATGATCCTAGGATGTTGTCGGGGGCTGTTTGCCCCTGGTAGGGTCACTCAAGGCAAATTGGTCTTAGGTGAGGGGCCAGACAAAGCGCGGTTCGAAGACTTCTATGATGGTGAATAATAACAAGGACTTGTGTACCCTGCCTGGAGGGATACCGGGACCTCGCCCTGGAGCCAGGACTGGGGAAGAGGTCCGTAGGCGAGCGCCTGGTGGCCGGGCCTTTTTCCATGGGGTTCAGCCCGAAAAGGGTCCGTCCTCATGTGTGCCCACCACCCACAGGAGGAGCCATACAGGTCCGGTGCTATGTGGATCGGGTGGCAGTCAAAGGCAGGGGCCTTGG
>KV751323.1:4744325-4768552 GCA_001698575.1 Mola mola | reverse complement strand
GCAGGCCAAGCGATCTGCGGCTTGGGTGGTCACTGAGGCAAAAACCCGGGTGTGGGAGGAGTTTGGTGAGGCCGTGGAACAAGACTTCCAGTCGGCGCCGAAGAAATTCTGGCAAACTGTTCGGCGGCTCAGGAGGGGAAAGCGGAATCCCGTCCCCACGGTCGTCTGTGTGGGAGAGGAGTTGCTGACTTCAACTGAGTCTATAGTTCGGCGGTGGAAGGAATACTTCAGAAATTAGATGTGCAGGCCTTATTATAGACCGTGTGCTGTTATTGAATTGAAACGGTAATTGCTTTGGCAGATATGCTTTCAGTGGGGCTTGAAAAGTGAATGATTGGTGCCGCGTTTCCTGTGACACGTACGCAAACAGTTTCTCACTCCATCATATCTGTGGTATTCAATAACTACATAACTGCTCCTAGTTAGATTAAAAGTTAAAATACCAGTATGCTAATGTTTGTTTTCAACCCTCCATTGCCTTTAAAAATATACATCATCTGGGGTAACCTTCAAGTCCTGCAAGTTTCCACTTGAGTCACCTGCATGTTGTGGTTGGCTTCTGAACTGTTTTTGATCCAGCTCGAGATTAACAATGCTAATCAATACTTTGTATGTCAAAGCAGCAGTATATACAATACCACCTAAATCACAATAATTAAGTGAGTAACTTGCTAAAACAACCAAATATTTGCAAGCCAGTGATTTCACAAGCGTGTAGTCATTTGAGAGAGAAAGAAGCACCACTCTGTAATTCCCCCCCACATTGCTTGTTAGAAGAAGAGCAGTGGAGGGCAAAACATACCATTGGTGAAAATAATGTTGCGCCGGACCCCTTCTCTCCCTGGAAATGCAGAGAATTGACACTTTCAATATCGATATCATTGGAAAAATATAATTTTGAGTAATATGATAGTGTGCATTGAAATCATCTGTGTTAATTACACACACTGCTGCTGGTTAACCTCCAGTCCATCAGAATTTTGCAAAAGTTAACTTAAAACATTTGTATTTGCTTCCAACACACAATTGATTAAAACACATTTAAATTCATAGCTAAACTTAAGTCCATGGTGGCCATGTTGGTATGTAGCAGCCACGTGTAGCTCGGACATCCGGGAGGAGCTCAGAGTAGAGCCGCTGCTCCTCCGCGTTGAGAGGAGCCAGTTGAGGTGGTTCGGGCATCTGGTCAGGATGCCTCCTGGACGTCTCCCTGGGGAGGTGTTTCGGGCATGCCCATCCGGGAGGAGACCCCGGGGCAGACCAAGGACACGCTGGAGAGATTATATCTCTCGGCTGGCTTGGGAACGTCTTCGTGTCCCCCCGGGGGAGTTGGTGGAAATGGCCGGGGAGAGGGGCATCTGGATCTCCCTGCTCAGGCTGTTGGCCCCGCGACCCGGACCCAGATAAGCGCAGAAAACGAAACGAAACGAAACGAAACGATTCAAAATCTGGCTGGTTTTCAACACAGAAGCAACAAATTGATAGAGTATTGAACAAGTGTTCTACAGTAAAAATGATTCTGAGCTGTAGAAGAGTCACACAAGCGGTTCTGTAGGGTTAATGTTGATGTGCTCAGGCTGTTGGCCCCGCGACCCGGACCCAGATAAGCGCAGAAAACGAAACGAAACGAAACGAAACGATTCAAAATCTGGCTGGTTTTCAACACAGAAGCAACAAATTGATAGAGTATTGAACAAGTGTTCTACAGTAAAAATGATTCTGAGCTGTAGAAGAGTCACACAAGCGGTTCTGTAGGGTTAATGTTGATGCGAGCGAAATGCTGCTCTGTCATCTTCCAATTTATAAACTAGCCTACTATATGCCGTACAATAGCATTCTAACACTGGCGTAATTTAGCCATACAAACAAGAAAGGAAAGAGCTACTTGTACAAGGTAACCTACAAATGGTTTGGTTTTCACCAAATTTCACACTCACGTCTGAGAAAAGGCAGGCAGCAGAGTTCAGAAACCTTTACTGAGATATAATGTTCATGTCATGTCAAAGAAGAACCTACCTTATTACATCCCACATGTTGCATTAAAGTGCTAATCTGATTACCATAGTCGTTGATGTGTGGCCTTACCTATCCAGCACTCCAGCCTGGCGCAGGGGGAGGTCTTAACAACATCTGGAGGGTCCACTCCCACATTGAGGCACAATACAAGCGCTACGCTCACAGTCTTCATCTAGAGGAGAGGACATACAAAGCAGCAAAACCACATTAATCTTTGGAACTCAGCCACATACTGCTGATGCTGAAGCTCCACTGCAGCAGTGAAACACAAGGCGTTTCACCCAGAGAGAACTCAACATTACTTGTGGAGGCAGAAGTTATTCTGTCCACCACATTTTGATCTAGTACAGGGACTCTACTGTGTTTAAAACTGTGGTCAGTCAATTAAGGAAATCCGCCTCCAAATTTGGTCTTTGTCAGATTTATCAGTTGCTAATTTGTACATAAATAACAATGGGAAACCAGAAACACACCAACAGACTGAAACCAGAAAAGGTAAATGAACCACCACACAGAAGACCCCTGCGGCAGGAAGTGCGGGTAAAGAGATACATAAAAAGAAAGATAATATTGATCTATGGTTAATTTGGCAAGTCCTAACACAGACACACATTCACAGGTTTGATCAGGGAACAGAAGTGTTCTATATTGCAGTAACAGTACTGATTATTTGATCTGTGAGTTTGTCACAAACTCTTTTCTTTATGCATGGCAGGAAAAAATAAGCCCTTGTGACATCTTGCCCCCTCAACCTGATGCTCTTATGAGTTTTACTGAGGACAATGAGACAGCTCAACCCCTTAACGCCGATCGTTAAAAATTTGCATCATACCGCTTGCATTCAGACTGCAGCTGAGACAATATCAGCTTGAAAGCAAAACCACAAATAATTAATATTTTTATATAATAGTAAATAAAGTCAGGCATCAAGGGGTTAAACTACTTCCACTGGCAAAGACAGACTGCTCAGTTGCCTTAAGTCTTCTGCCAACTTTCATACAAGACCTGATAACTGGCTCATCACCAGGACTTTTGATGTGTAAGATGGTAAACTGCATTTGTATTGCACATTCTGACCACTCAAAGTGCTTTACATGACAAGACTGCATTCACCCATTCACGCATACATTCATTCACTGGTGGCAGTGATTACCTTGCAGGTTGCCTCTTGCACTTTGGGAGTGTTAACAATTCACACACACTAACACACTGTGCAGTGTTGGGATAAGCTTTTACGACACTTCAACTCAAACCACCGAACCTCCCATCACTGGACAACCATTCTAACTGAGCCACAGCCACCGATGAGTAAATGCAATTAACGGTTGAAATCATTGGCACACATCATTGTCTTAGCCACCATAACCTTATATAGCATTATTTAAAATAGTTCATGCTGAAATATGACATAATCAACTAGTCTTTTTCACAGCAGCCATTTTTGACATTAAATCGTAAACACAAGTATTAATTATAATAAATAAGGATTCATTTTATCTTAATAAGTTTCATTAACTGCACTGAGTTTAACTGCTATGTGATATCAATAAGGCTTTTGTGAAGATCAATACCAGCATATACTCAAACTCGACTTCCTTCGACCTCACATTTCATATTTCAGTGTCTTAATAATATTACTGAGTGTTGCTACAGCTTATAAATAGTTTCTTTTATTTTCTCCCCCACATGCAGATGCATACATTTGCATCAATTTATAATCAAGTAATCAAATTAATACTCATTGGATCAAATGTTAAAGTGTTCTATACATTATTTGGTGCAGCCAAATGCTTCACATCACTGAATGCCCACCCTTACCAAACATGATTCAATTATAAATTGTTCTTCCTTCTACAAGTTCTACATAGTATAATTAATTTAATTATTGGACAGGTGATACCAAGAATACAAGGCAATTACTGACTGAAGAGAAAAACTGTTGTTAGTTAGACAGTTTGCTACAAAACCCAGCATGAACTTTACACATGCAATAAGACGTGTATAATGCTACTTACAGCCGCCGTCTGTTTCTCACCATCAAATTAATTTTTTCACATTATACAAGGCTTTATGAAATATTTCAGAGCAAGCCATGAATTTAATTTCTGAAAGCACTTGTCACTTTGTTATGACAGCACAAAATGTACAGAAGTGACAACATAGCAAGTGTCAATATTACTTTGCTGAGTCAAAAAGTAAGACGTGGTTTTATGAAGAGTACAGCCTAATCTTATGTTTTGTGTTTTGTGATTTAGTCAATAGTTAAGATATGTTTAACTACAGTCACTGTGTTAAAAGTCCATAACTTTTGATGACCAAGCCACAACCTTAACTGCAGCTGTATCATGCCTGGCACTGATGCTGACCGTCGACACAGGAGGACAGGTCTTTGTTGATGGCACTGCTTGACCAGAGCTTACCAGTCACTGTAACATCATCGTATCACATTGTGAATGAAAGCATGATTGCGTTTACTCTGGGACAGACTGCACTTGAACGTCACAAGGCTCTGCTTATCCCCCTGGCTCCAATTAGCCAGAGGTCAGCAACATGCAGAGCTCCCAACAGGGCCATTTTCCCTGTTGCTGTAACCGAGGGGCTTGGAGATTCATTTGGCCTGATTTTAGCAATGCAGTTTATCGCTATTGTTAAAATCAGGTCGTTCGAGAACGATGTCAGACAGCAAATTGTTGTTTGCTGCTATTTGAGAAATTCTGAATATTGACAGTCAGCAAGTGAAGATGGGAAAATCCCAATACAGGTATTATAACATCTGTATACATACATATATATTGAGGGCTGTATATATCTCATGTACATGTACATGATGTCATATAGGTCAGGGCAATAGTGCCAAGTGACCTTTGCAAGTATTGTAGAGTGTATAATGTAGACTTACTGTATAGAGCCCGTGTCTGTATACAGTGGGTTACGTGACACCCAGGGCTGAGCAGAGTCAGGAGGGCAGTCGTTGTGAAGGTAATTAAGGTGTCCTGTGCTTTCCCACTGACAGAGTAAAAGGTCAGTGTGCTAGTGGGACTGAGCAGGACAAGAATCAACATACACACACAGAGGCATCAAGTATCACATTTCTTTGGTCATTTTCACCTGACTTGGTCACCCCTCGCCCTTTTTTCCATCTGTAAGGTCTACATCCTAAGAATGGGCACTGATGCACAAACTTTCTGCTTGGTTTCACAAGTATCTGTACAGAATAATCAGGGTGGTGTGACAATCAAACCCATGATGGCTCTATCAGAGAATTCACACAGCGACTCTGTAATACTCTGTACTAAAATTGGACTGAGAACTCTCCAATGCATTATTAAATCTGGAAGGAAAGTGGTGAACCATCATCTACAAGGAAGAAATGGGGTCAGACTCCCTCATCATCAAAACATTTTTGCTAAAAATTAATGCCACCCTGGATGAAACTGAATGTTGTGACACTGTATAATCTTGAAATGACGCCACATCGAATGCAGGCTTTAACCAAAGCTAAAGGTGCTACAACCAAATATTAGTGTGTGTGACTGCATCATAACCACGGTTCTCATGATTATGGGGCTCCCTGAACACAGCTAGAAAGCAAACTGCAAATTGACACAGCCTCTGAAACCAGTGGGGGTCAGTTAGACAACAGGAGACCCATTATGAAGTTGATACACATCAGTTGTGATTAGGACTGACATTATAACTTTGGGATGGCAGGACAAAGCAAGCACGGACAGTAGAGAGGTGAAGCAGCAGAACAGCACAGTGAAGTCATCCATCAGCAGCAGAAAACAGATTTCCTTTTCAGTTGCTTGGTTACTGTTTGTTTTGTTAGAGGATGTATTATTGTATTTTCTTGTTATTGAGGCATTTTGTGATATTGTTTTCTTTAGTTATTAATCCAAACACTAATGCCAAGTTCAGACTACATGAATTTCAAAGTCTGCAACTCTCTGTCTTGCAGTCGCTTGCGGTATATGCCTGGCTGGCAACAGGGGGTCACACACTGCACGATCCTTCACCAAGAGAAAACCAAGACTCCTCTAGTCTCCAAACTACATTTGGTCATAAAAAAAATACTCAAAGTGAAACAGTAAGTGACTGACAGAAGGCAAATGATTGCATGGGCGAATTTTAAAATAGACATCTGACAAGAAAAAGGAAAAAGTCAAAGAATAATATATGTGTGCAGCATGGATTGTCCATTCTACAAAGCAAGATGCCATTCCTTATTTGTTTAAGTTTTATTCCTCTCCCTGGTTTCCGTCAAATACTGTGGTTTCAAAATAGTTGACGCTGATTCTGTCTACATATTTATCCTGCTAGAAATCTAGTTTAAGGAGGTAAATGTGGTGGTGTCGTCAAGCTTCGTGAGTCATGTCTTTAAAAAGTTCACACATAGCGATGGACTGCTAATCAAATGCCAATCTGACTCCATTCTGGGGATTCCGTCACATCTAGAGCCACAAACTGCTATTGGGAGACAGGATAAGACAGGCTAGCATGCTAAATTCAGTAGATACCTCTAGAACACAATACACAGGCATGTTTGACATAACATAGCAGAAGGGGAGAGAATGTCACTTCAGACAGGCAGCCTATGACAAGCTTGTATCAACAATTTACATCCAGTTAGTCCGACTAGATGTCGAGCAGCACAGAAAAGGAACATCTTGATAAAACAGACACAAATTTAATATCTAATTACTACTGTTAACATCTCAAACACAGCATTTTATGTAATAAAAATTGCAGCCAACGAAAGACATATACATGCAAGCCAAGCAGGAAACCTGGACTAATATAAAAATTATATATGTCTAAGTAAGTTTTTTAACTTTTGTATCAAGCCAGGTATAGGCCAGGTGAGGCCTCAAACTCTTATTTGTCTGTTGCCAACTTGTGGCTCTGTACTGGTATCCTTAAATTCAATGATAGCTCAAGAATTTCATGAACACTAAAAAGATGCTTAAAGACAACCATGGTTCCCCAGAGACTGGATGGAAGACTCAGTAAGGTTTCATGGGATGCACTGGAAAGCTTTTTGCTTCCTTCACACTTCAAAGAAGGGCTTTCTTTCAAGAGTGAGTCGATGTCCCTTGGCGCACTGCTCAGGACCTCAGTGACAGAAAATTCAATGAAGACTCAAGCTGTTCCAAAGGTAAAGGGAGGCTGTAGTTCTTTAACGTACATTTAAACTATGAGGCTGTTCACGTTTTGTCCAAAAAAGTTAAAATACAGATGTGCATTTTCTACACACATTACACACATTTATCTAAACCTTCAGTATCTGTGTGCACTTATACAAAACCAACAGACATTGGTTCAGCTGCTAATACTGTATGTATGTAAGTGCGTCTGTTCATTAGGGGCTCTACAAGGGCTGCAAAATATCAATAGCAATATTCTGGAAAAAGACAATTCGAGGTACAAGATAGGCAAGAAGCACTCAACTGGGAAGAACAAGTACAGGTTTGCCCTTTAAAATACAACAGCTGAAATGACAGCAGACTTTGGAGATGTGTCAATACAAAACCCCCAGAGAAGAGACGTCCCTGGTATGACAAGAAAAATGTTAAAGAAAAATTCTGACTCTACTGCCAAGATGCTCAGCGATCACTTCATCTTAATAAGTCAACAAAGACTAATATTTCTCACTACATAAAACCCACTAAATTAGTGCTTAAAGTAGTACTGTCAGCTGTTGTTTAATGCACATGAGAGACATGCTCATGCCCTCACAGTGGTATCACGCTAGCATGAATTGTGACTTTAATTAAGTGCCGGAGATGACGTGATAACATCCTGATTTATACAACACATTATTTGTTTTCTGTCCAGCATCTAGCACTAGTAGAACACATTCGATATTGATTTGCATGAGAATAACCCAGATGAATGGGGGGACAGCATTTTTCTTTTCCAGCTCACGGTGGGATGGCATTCAGATGTGGCCCACGTTATTTTCACTGATTTACATGCCTATAAATTTCATTTGAGCCCAAAGAAACTGAAAACATACAGCAAGGATTTAATTTATCAGCCAGGCTGGAAAACAAATGGCTGAAAACAAGCAAAAATCCTGAAGAAACTACAAGGGGAATAACTATCCAACCCTGTCAGACCTTAGACATTGCTCAAAGGGCAGTATCTAGTGTCTCATTAAAGTAAAATAAACATTAATTAAAACAGACAAAAGTGGACTGATCTAAATAAACCGTTTTAACTGCAAGACAAAAAGATGAACGTTAGTGGATAGAGTTTGTTCGATCATATCATGGAACTCAAAACAATCCCCACTGCAAATTAGTTGTTGGTTGAAAACACCAGAAAAGTTTGGTAAGTGCACCGTCAATGCAGCTTCAATTTGTTGTTGTTTTGTTGCCACAAGCAAGAGCAAGAATCAACTTAACATGTTCTGTAATTCTTCTGCCAATTTTTTCGAAGAGTTTTTGAACTGTCTGACTTCCAAAGAATCCTGTTTAGCTACTAACTAATCAAAAAACACTTACACATGAAATCTAACAGTGGAAATTTATTGGCTGAATACTTTCAGTTGTGAAGACAAAGGAAATGTGTCTTCAAAATTAAGCAGTATTGTATGAGAACAGGAAAAGCTTCCACTGTGAACAAAGCACCTTTTGACCTTGCACAAGCGGCCCATTATCCAAAGCCTGTTAATTGCACTACTCTGGGGGACAGCCTAAACAAAATTTAATTTGTTAAACAGCTATGCTGCATCTAATGGATTTCCAATAATCATTTTATCTGTGTGAGGAGTGAAGAGGAGGAGGAGGAGAGAAAAACACTTTAACAGAGCTTTAGAAGATTTGCTCTGTCGTGACTTTTCTCTCTATGAAAAAGGATTACAATCACATGGGAATTTCTGGCTAAATAAATGCGCATGTGGATTTTTCTGTGGATTTCTGTCTGTTAGGTTTGTGCTTATAATTGTTTGTTGTCCTCCTCTCATTAATAACTGCACAAGACTCGTGCTCATGTTTTCCCTCTGTGCCCTTTTAAGACCCCCAGTATTGCTTGCTGGGTCAATCAATGTTGGATTACTCCAACTGTTGGGCAGGCAATAAATGGAGGTTATTAAAATGGCGGACAGCATTGATTTCCTCTGGGGTGCCTTTTTCTGTTTAGTTTAATCAGTTTCCACATTAAGTTGGATGTCTTATTGCCCAGATTCAATAATTTATGTATTCGGCAATTGACGTCTGCTTGAAATACAAAAATGGTATATATATTTTACTTATATTAAAAATTCAGCATACTTAAACTAACTGGCAGCAGCCAAAGCCAGAGTTGAAAAGCTGCCATTGTGACCTTCTCAATCTTTCTCCAATAATTTATTGTGTCCCTTCTTTTAATAATAGACAAATTGGGATATTTCATTAAAGTGGCAGTGTGAACAACACAAAAGGAGTGCTTGAGAGCGAACATTAAAGAGATAATACATACAGTGTACGTGATTGTCTGTTTCTAAAAGGTTGAAAAATGGTCAATCAGATCCTCCCACCATCCCAGAAGCTTTCTTTTTAAAGCTGTTAGATGCTCAGGGAGATCACCCTACACTACAATGCAGTACTGCTTTCAAGTTCCCACGAGAAGCATCAATGGAAGTGTGTGAGACTTAATAAAAATAACGGTGTGAAAGTAGGCCCAAAGGACATAATGTACACCTCCTACTGTGTGTCTGCACAAGCATTTCGATCTTTATTTATTCACAAACACTTTTCCATTAACACTGTACTCTTTTCCCGTATGTGCAAAAGTTTCACTATGGCCAACAGCTTTCCTGTGCTATAGGGACGGCACTTTTTTCATCAAATCTAAAAAAAGATGCCTGATGGGGAGAAATAAAGAGAAGAATTAAGAGCGACAAACTTACGTGCCAGCTAAGGGAGGCCTCAATTAGAGTCTTTACCGTACATACAGTACTAAAAGTACATAAGCTTAATAAGATGGTAGAAGGCTATAGGCGGTTTGATGGCGAGGTCAGGGCCCTTTTAGGCTTTGAGAGCCAAAGTCTGCATTAATCTTGATTCCTGCTAAAAAGCACCAGCATTATCCTTCCTTTAATTATGACGAGAGGAAGAGAAGAGGAAATGAGAGATGATTTAAAACTAGAAATACCGCCTCATGTTTGCATGCCTCAGTGCACCAACTGTGTTTCAATTTCCATTCAACTTCTACATCCGTCCAGTCTCATATGTATAGTGACTGGCTTGCTTCAGAGAAAGTACAAATTCTAAAACCTGGATGATTCACACACTTGCTCACCCTGGTGGCACAGAGGATTTATACAATCTAATCTCCCCGTCTGTTCCCAAATCATGGTGCTGAAAAATGTCCAGAAAAGTGTTTTTATCACAGAATATAATGTTTTCAGAGTGAAGGTGAACTTTGAGCTTTTCGAAGTAAAATGTTGTATAAAAAAAATGCAGCATTAAAACCCCATCTCTAACAATGACAGCCTGCTGTAATTACCTTCCATCCATCCATTTTCTGTTGGGGTCGCGGGGGGGACTGTAGCCTATCTCAGCATCTTTGGGCGAAGGCGGGGGACACCCAGGACAAGTCGCCAGTACATCGCAGGGCTGACATATAGAGACACACCACCATCCACACTCACATTCACACCTACGGGCAATTTAGAGATACCAATTAACCTAACCCTCAGTTTGCATGTTTTTGGACTGTGGGAGGAAGCCAGAGTACCCAGAGAGAACCCACGCAGGCACAGGGAGAACATGCAAACTCCACACAGAAACGCCCTGACCCGGAATCAAACCCAGGACCTTCTTACTGTGAGGCGACAGTGCTAACCACTGCACCACCATGCCGCCTGCTATAACTACCTGTATGTGCTCAAACTAAATTAAAAAAAATAATAATTTCACGAAACAAACCATGATTTCCTTTGATCCAAATTGATACTACCTCTTTTCATCAAATCAAGATCTGGCTTTTCAGTCTGGACTGTGGCCCGGAAGAGATTTCAGACCATTAATTTTGGTTTGGATAAAAAAGCTTTGGTGTGAAAGCACCTTGAAGCACCCTGAAGACGTTTTACAGAGGATATGCAAATTTTTATGTAAATCCCACAGATTTTTCTATAAATGTAAAATGAAAGAGCCTCTTAAAGTAACATAGGAATGTCAGGGCTCAAGTATAGACCAGTGACAGGATTACATCTTTCTCTAGCACCTTATTAAAGGACACTTTAGCAGAGTGGGAGCTCTCTGTCGAGTATCTGAAGCTTTAGGTCTCACATAGTAACTATGGCAAATCTGCTGCCATAATTCAAAACAAATACATAATCAATAGCACGTTATACATTTCTTGTACCATACATATATGTTTTGTTTTCACGGCTCATGGCTGAAAGTCTATATGCTATCTAATGAACTGTGTGAATTGACTGAATGCAACTAATGATGCAGATGACAAAGCCGCACAGTCCACGTGTTTCATTGCCACATTATTACAAAGGAACCTGGATATTGATGATGTATTGATTTCATTATTTATAGGTCAAAAAAAAAAAAAAAACTCAGGCAATGCATGAAAAACCAACAGGATTCAAGAGAAATCTAAAAAAACCTTGCAGCTATCACAAGCCCCAGTAGCTCATGATCTCCACAAAAACCAAGCCTGATGTCCTAGTGATGATCAGGAGAAAAAAAATTGATCCTAACATCCTACACTGAATTTTATAATTTAGTTATATTCCTAGGCCTCGTAAAATGAAATGAATATAAACTGCTGTGAGTCATTTGTAACCCCAACTTGGAAGTCAAATAGATGACAAATGGTCTGATATGTTCCAAGAACACTGTATTAATAAATCCCTCAGGCTATTTTCACACAGCTACAAACTGCTTTGAAATGTTGTCATACTACTGTAACAATGTGTTCTAACAACTAAGTGCTGTCGCTGTGTTAATTACAACAGTGCTGTTGGCATAGAAAAAGTACAAAGGCAACAACTTGACCGCTGATGACAAAACTATATTGTGATAGAATATAATAGAGGCAAAGGAGAATCATAATTAAGGCAAAGACTTGTGCTAGTGTGTCTGATGTTGAGGAAAAAACCCAACATTTCACTGCTATGAATTTATACAGATCTGCATTAGCAGCTGCTCTCCCACACACTTCCTGTGGGCATAAAAAGCACAACTGACTGGTATTGTAGGTCACAGGCTGATCGGGTGACAGAATCCGATATGTTGGTTTCACTTTCCTTTTTAGAAATCCTTCATCAATTTGATTAGGAGAAGGGGTTCTCTCATGGAGTAGGAACTGAACTGAAGACAAATGAAAACATAGGCGGAGGTCTGTCATCAATAGTTATTGAGATGAGAGTTTACTCCCGACCAATTTGAGAAACCAAACTTGGTAACAAACTGAATAGTAAATATTTTTTGAACTTGTAGAACTCTTTCTCCTTCAAAAAGTCACCAGCTGGTGTGTTGAGCTGAGTTTTAAAATTCAACCAACAGCAAGGTCAATGCTTTAAAAAATGTTTACGCAGAATCACAGATTTCGAGGAACACACCACCTATTAAACAGCCATAAGATCATATTCAACATTATCAACAAAATTGGATACTATTATTACTACTATTATTTATTCTGTTTGTAATTCTGTCCCACTGTGTATGTTCACATACTGTCTCTTTGAAAACATACTTCCACATGTTTAGTCCCCATCCAGCCTGCGACATGGATCCACATGGAGGAGAAATCAAACACAGAGCCACCGAGTGAAAACAACTCTGAACCAGAATAAGTCTAATGTATACATTGCAGAAAAACAAATTCAGGGATCAAAGGTAATACCAATCTGTTTCAACACTCATAGCACAATCTTTACCTTGCGTTATCAAATATGAACCATGCATGGCTAAGTGCAAATAGATTTTTCATTAATCATAATCAAAGTAAAATGTTCAGTTCACCCAGCACTACTTAAAATCAACAAGTATCAGGCTGCCATGAGCTACAATGGATCACAGCAATGGGATTCAAAGAACTAGTCTGGCATCTCAAACACAGGACTGATCTTTTGTATTTCAGTCTATACTGTATGACCCAAAGCCTGTGGTCAGGGTGTTTATGTACACCCTCCACATCCGCATCTCCAAAAAGATTGACACCGCTGCTAAAAGGGCCGCTCCTATACGCACATAACCCTTAAAATAAACAATGACAATCGATGAACAATATTTAAGGCCGGGACAGGGCCCTGGGCACAGGTGATAAAGAGGCTTCGTTGTGAATGCTTGGCACCAGGGGGATATAAATTTTGCGTCAAATTTGCGTCACAACATTCTGACATCATACGGCTAACAGCTCCACAGGGGATTGTGAAGAGAGAAACATTTCAGTGTGCAGGTCAACTTAGATCCAGCTCTAAGGCAGTTTGTCTGCTGACAGGGGAAGGCACTAATCCCCAGACACCTGAACCAAAAAAATGTCTGTGACATTTCTATATTAGTAGGGAGACAGAAATAACCAGTGACACATTCCTTTTATTATCAGAAGCTACACACAAGTCTGATATTGTAATAAAAATCTTAATGTAGACCTGCGGGGCGTACAAATCGCATCCCACATTTCCCACATGCCAGGATGACCTTTTTCACAAAATATACAGTGACATGTCAGAGTAGGAAAAGTGCAGCCGTAAATAAGAAAGTGAAGGAAGTGACACAGTGGTGCAGTGGTTAGCACTGTCGCCTCACAGCAAGAACGTCCTGGGTTCGATTCCGAGTCAGGGCGTTTCTGTGTGGAGTTAGCATGTTCTCCCTGTGCCTGCATGGGTTCTCTCCGGCTTCCTCCCACAGTCCAAAAACATGAAAATGAGGGTTAGTAGGTTAATTGGTCACTCTAAAATTACGCGTAGGTGTGAATCTGAGTGTGGATGGTTGTTTGTCTCTACATGTCAGCCCTGCGATGAACTGGCGACTTGTCCAGAGTGACCCCCGCCTTTGCCCAATGATGCTGGGATAGGCTCCGGCTCCAGCCTCCCGCGACCCTTAACAGGATAAGCAGTAGAAAATGGATGGATGGATGATACTGCTTCAGCCTACGGCCCTGTTCAAACCAACAAGTATGTATTTCTAAACCAATATTTCCCACCTTTATTAAGAAAAAAAAAAAAAAAATACAACCAAACATCCTTTATTTTTGTATACAAAGGCAACAACAGGCAAGCCAGGCCAGTAGGTGGCAATACCATCCACATCAAATTGTCTTTTGCCCACTTTAACAAATTTCTAAATTCACCTATCAGATGTTGTCATTTTAACATTTTTTACACAAAAATACACTTTGCACTACTACAGTAAATAAAAAGTATCACAGCATTCGTCTTGTTTTAAAGAACCTGACTGAGAAACTTCTACTCATGTGTTCTAAGAATCTTATTTTGACGTAAGCATCACTTTTCCCACACATATAATGGGGATGGGCATTTCAAACACAAATGCTATTCGATTAACATTCCAATATTCGCCACGGACACGGACAGAAATGGATTAATTCCCTTCCAAATCAGGGACTCTTGAGGCTTAACAACAGCAAAAAAAATGTATATGCAGACACAAGTAAAATAAAGCCTCATCTCTCATTTCACTCTGACTCACACGACAGCATCACATATGCCATGTGCGCGAACATCACCTAAACCATAAAGATGCTGGTACAAATTTTACAACTCAGTTGTAAGTGTTGTCCATGAATCTGTGGTCAGAGACAGTTTTTCAACACTCAAACGGCTGTGCAGCTCAGCTGCATTATAATCATACAATTTCTCAAACCTGCAGTAATTGTCTTTCTATAATCCGCCTAGACAAATGCCATTAAACTCAGAATGTCTTCACTCTCCACAAAAGCACGACAGTCGTCAAGTTCACTTTTTCTGGTGACGTAGGCATTCATTGATGGTTGATTTGTGGACGGCGGCCCACTTTCTGCATTACAGAGCACAGTTGTTGTCAATGTGTGATATGCTAGCTTTGCCCAGCAGAGTTTGCACCACAGCTCATTTTCTTTACTTTGTTGAATGAGTTCTACAGAGAACTTCAATGGGAAAATATCCATTTTCGGACAAACCAAAAATTGGGAGAACAATTTTTTTTAATCTCTAAAATATTCAAAAATCAGGACCCACCTCCAACAAATAATATGTTTCGAGTTACCATAATAATGCTGTAAAACTGTAGTCAGAACCATTTCACTGCTCCCTAAGCTATGTCAACCCCATGCGGTGAGGGTGAAACCATTGCAGAAATGTCTAAACAAAATTCCATAAAGTTTGCCCCGCAGTCTGTGTCAGAACCTGCCTTGATGTCCACAGCCTGATACCTCACAAACAAGTGTACTGCAGTTACTTATCTTATCAGGTCGAGGTTCATGTTTGCTTAGTGTCAGCGTACGTCTCGTGTTTCTATGTTCAGTGTGAGAATTAAAACGGGCTCAAAGCAGCAACTATCAGCTGAATTAGTGCCACTTAATTTCTTCATGCAAACTCGTGTAAAATTGCTGCAAACATGATTTTATTCATTCACTCCCTCTTATTCTGACAAATTTAATTTCACACTGCAGGCCCGATGGCTCCACAAAGGAACCGTGATACTTAAAGGCATTCCTCTGACCTTAATTACTTTTACTGCAAGTAATATTAGTGTCAAAAAGAACACTCCTTCTGGAAGGCTTTCTAATGAACCATTAAGTAGCGCTTTTGCCCTTAAAGAAGACAGCTTTCATCTGAAGTTAGCCGTGACCTCAGACTCTTCTGTTCAACATTGGCGGCTACTCAAGTAGCGTAGCTGTTACCATGGTTAAGCTGGCAAATGCATGACATCTCCACTCAGTCAAGCTGCACGTGCAACCCGCCAACAGCTAAGTACGTGCAAACACACACACACACACACACAAATACAGGTAGTTGCCAATAGCCTAACGGGAAAAAGCCTGACATTTTGACCAATGGGCCCTGTAATTGTAGAGCCTCCCCCTTTCCTCCTCTGTTCTTACAAAGACAACTCTCTGAGACAGACTCTCTGTGTGTGTGTGTGTGTGTGTGTGTGTGTGTGACTAAGAAGCGGACCTGATTTCCCCATAGTGCTGACCATCATTTACAGCCCCTTTGTAATCTTCAGACTGCACACTTCTCTCACCAGGCTTTAAATGTTCACCAGCTCGCTCGCTATCCCCACAGCCAAAGACACTTTCCATCAGCTTAAAAAAGCCAAAGCTAATATAGGACCACTGCTGTCCGTGATCACTCATTAAAAACTGGAAAGAAAATGTACATCAGCAGAACAACTTTTCGGGTACTTATTGTAGTGAAACAAAAACCAGGGCACATGCCACACATTGGTGTTTTCTTTAAATTCACTTTGCTTCTTTGTTATTTTGTTGCAGAATGTACATACAAAAGGTGATGCGCTAACACAGACATGGGTCAGTGCTGCGAGAACAGTCAAACAAAAGGCTGGTAGAGTGAATTATTTCATCAGTGGCTGCAACTAATTTTTATTATTGCCAATTCTTTTCACTGTTATTAACTAAGTATATCAATTGTTTGAGCGTTTAGTCCACAAAGTCAAAAAATTGTGAAAATGACATATACAGATTGCTTCTGGCAAACCAACAGTCTAAAACCCCACAACTCCTCATTTAATACCATAAATGACAATGGCATTTAAGAAGATGGACATTTTTGAAATGAAAAATTACTCATAAATTTGATAACTCACAAATGTCGGGATTTTGATCACTTCTATTAAGCATCATTCATTTTCTTTTGAATGACTAATCACTGCAGAAATACAACCCCCTAAGAATTATAAAAACTAGGGTTTGGCATTTATACATTTATATTTCCATATTTGAGTACTTCAATTTACTTGAGGACTTTTGAAAAAAGAAAAAAAGGGGACAGAAATGAACACAAGATCAAGAATGTAGGCAGGCGTTGAGGGTAATCTGGTGTTCTGTGCAGCACAGACTGCAGAGATAAGTATATTCTATCTCTGCACTATAAATAGCCTTTAACTGCGAGTACTAGTGAAATATGCAGTGTTCATGAAGCCAAAAACCCAGTTTTTAATGCAGTGAGCAGTCTGATGTTAAGTTGTAGAGTTATCAGTAAGAGTAAGTGAGTAAATGTACAGTACAGGTTACAGTTTGTCAATAAATACAGGATGCTGCTTTTCAAGACCAAATTAAAGCTCAATTCTGCACTGAAGAGAAAAGAGAAGACAAGTCAGTTTGTTCAGCGCAAAAAAAAAACATCACCATAACCAAAACGAACAAACGTCAACCCAAGAGGGAAAGCAGGGCAAAAATATTGTCTCTTTTCAATCACATCGCAACTACAAATGCAAACTTACAGCTACCAAAATTGAACCTGGAACCAATGGCGGGGATGCTTTTAGCAGGAAGGGAGGCTAGCCTGACCCCAGGAAGATATCCTTCCACCCATATTGGCTGTCATAGAGGAACTACTCCTCCTAGCACAATTATTGGTACAATGGTACAATTACCGTACCATACATCATGAATTATTCAGGCCACATCTCTTAATGAAGATTATTATGCTAAAATCTTTCTCTAATATTTTAATTAATCATCAAAACGTACGGACAGAACCAGAGGTACAAAGTCAAACAGTGCCAGCACAAAACTCAAAAAGCTGGTGTTTTAGCCCCGACTGCTACACAAATTGTTATTTATGGCCTGACATTACTCAGTAAAGTTAGCGTGACTTTCTAACAAGAATTCCCAGTTCAGCGAGTTCTTATTATGTCTTTTAAATCAATATCAGAGTCACCTGTAATGATTCCCACAAATTCAACAGTTCCCTGAAGCCAGAGACTTCCCTGTGTGCTCTGCATGGTAATGTCCTAACTGCAGAAACGTGTTACATTTTCATTTGGGTGAATTTCTACAAGAGGTGTAGCGCTGACGAGGGTTATGTATGACTACAGAGCAATTGCCATCATCATAACAGCTGGGCTCTTTAGCCAGGAGGCAGTGAAAGAATCAGGCTGGTAGCACTGCAGTGGATCAAACGACAGCTTTATGAGAGCTGAAATACGCTGTGACCCATTCATGAGGGAAAGCTTTGAGGTCCCCCTGTCAAAGCCTCTAGCAGAATGAAATTAACTGGCTCTATAATAGAGGTATCATGCAGAGAATGACTTGTGGCTACTGACTTTCTGGCTGTAAAGCACAGTGTGTAGTATCACTGCAGTTGATTTGTATTAATAATGAATTGGAAGTGCATTTAGTGTAGTTTCTCTGCACTCAATGAGACTCTTACCTCTTCCTTTCTTCTTCCATGACAAACAGGACAAACATTGTCCAGACATAGAACATACATACTAGTTGGCAATATCCCAATGTATTTGCAGTGTGTTCCACTCCACAATTTTTTTTGCATCAATGTATGCAAGGCAATTTGGGCCAGATCTTGACATTAGTTTGGTGCGTCCCGGCTCTTAAAGCACCAATCAAAGCTAAGCACAGCAGACCTGAGAATCAATGGCTGCACTGTTTAGATGCTAAACTGAGGACTTGCTGATTAGTCTTTTCCTCCTGATCAGCCGCATGCAGTATCAATCTCCTCACTGCATGAAAAAAAAATAAAAACACAGCTTCATCCCAGAACCACCTACAGACGTCACTAATAACCAGCAGTTAATACCATTAGTACTCATTTTATCAAGTATACATTCATCCGATTCTGTGACATAGATTATCATTAATGAATGATAAGCAGCGGGCAGCAACCAGCAGCTTGCTCTGCTTTGCCCAACTGCACACATTATGTATTGTGCCATTTTTTCCACCGTGATACTTTTATATCAAAACACTATTAAGAGTAGATTACTAATTCTACTAAAGATCATATCTTATCATATGAAGAAAAAAGGACTTGCTAAAACAGCTGAGTTCTGCAGTTTTACAACTGGCAGCACTCAAACAGATACAAACTGGAACTATTTTCAATGGTGGATTTGTACATGTTTGATGCGCAAGCAACAAGTTTCAAATCAAGTTTTATTTTTATAGTCCAAAATCACAAATTACAAATTGTCTTACTGGCCTTTCACAAACTTGTACAGATGTGACACCCTCTGCCCTTAGACCCTCGAACCGGGTGAGGAAAAACTTCCCAAAACCCAAACAGGGAACAAAAAGAAATCTCAGGAAGAACCACAGAGGAGGGATCCCTCATCCTCAGACGGACAGACGTGCAATAAATGTCACTTGTACAGAAGACAACAAGATGACAATAACAGAATGTAGGAGTTTATGAATCTATCAATCCAGATGTATGAGACATCTATTGACCCAGAAGCAGGTGTAGTCTGTTGGTTCAGGAGTCATAGTTGTACATGTGTCCATGACAATAGGAAGATATATGTGACATCTACTCATCTTCAGCTGCAGTTACTATGTTCATCACTGTGACGAAACATTTTTCTCAGTGCAACAGTGTGGCTCATTGGTGTGTTCTTAAGAGTTCAAAGGAACAAAATGGGCAGAGAGTAGTACCACTTAGTTCAACGGAGCCAAGCTTTGTCTGTGGGAGCTGGCTCGACATTGATTGCTGCACTTTTTGATATTCTAATCTTTGCTGCAGATGCTCTAGTAATCGACCACAAAAGTCAGTCTGAAATCTTAATTTCTAATGTGACAACTACACATTGTAGATGTTAAATTTGACAGAGCCAATTTAAACTTTACGACTGAGAAATCAAATTGAAATTCTTTTTAATAATTGAATAGTATCTGTGACAAATGCCAACAGCTTAATCAATTTTTATAAGCAGTGTTCTTTTAGCTGCAGTACCAGATGGACTTGGCAGCCAATCAGAAACATAAGACCATCCAAAGAGATCTGTAGCTGCTGTGCCTTCATCAGTCTTTTAGCGTGTAGATGATATGCCTGGGAAAATTTAGAGGCGCAAAATATTATTGGACGGAGAGAGTAAAATGATACCACAGGGGAAAAAAAACACAACAAGATGTATAACTGTGCTGCAGTAACAACACTAATTCTTTTGATGCCATTACCGTAAGTATTCACTTTACACATTTGTGCTGCTCCCCGTTAAAAGGTGAAGGTCAGGGCTGTTAATGGCCAATTTTAGTCCCAAAACTCTGAACATATCCTCCTCCAGACCAGAGGCCTGTACGATGAAGCAGGACTCGTGGTTATCGAGGTAACTTGGGGGTTAACTCTGGGTTTTCAGCGTTCATCTCGTACTGGGGTACATTGCCATGGTAACTTATATTGCCTACAACTAACTCTGGATCATCTTTATTTGCCAGCTGTTGCTTCCTTTAGAAATACAGAGCCCTGACAGATGACCAGGCTTGTCATGTTCACTACTGGTCATGAGTTGATAACCAGCTTCGTGTGACCACTTGGCCCAATTCTGATTGTCAGGCTTAGTGAAGCCAGATAACAGACAGATATCCTGGCTAAGTTGAACTTGCGTCTTAGTACAGGGCCCAGATTATAGGTTCAGCATCAGCTATCACGGTGACACATCTGACAAGTCAGATTTTAGACTTAACATAACTCGCTAACTCATTAATGTCACTTTGTAGAACACTCATTGACACTCTGATGTAATGTCTGCTTTTTCAAACATTTGAATTGGGATGATTTTATTTGTTATGCCTATGAAAACCAACATGCTCGCCCCTGCAATATTCAAAAATGAAAATGCATCACGAGTAATAACTAACTATTTGCTACACTGACAGAGCTGCAGGCAAAAAAAAAAAAAAAAAAAAAAAAAAAAAAAAAAAAAAAAAAAAAAAAAAAGAAAAACACATACAATCTCAAACCAGGGAGCACAAATGAGCAGAGACATTACCCTGTCCTTCATCCTCCAGCTCTGCGCCAAGGCCTTGGAGCCCTCAATCTTCTCCGAGTGCCGTTTCTTCATGAAGGCCAGCGGAAGATTCCAGTCATTCATGTCGGCCTCCTCTTCCTCTGCCAGGCCCACAGCTGGCGAATGAAGCAAATCTGAGTCCATTTTCATCAGGGCCCTGCAGGGGAGAGCATTCGTAAGTCCCACATTTGGTTTTCCTGCAGCAGCATGGTGGGAAAATATAACTAACTGGTACATATTATCATTGTGCTTCAACGCTGAGCATGATTATCTTTGAACGAAAGAAATTTGTTGTACTGATTTGTGTCATATATGAAGCCACTTAAAATATTTGTTGCAGGTGGCAATGTAACATTTAGTTACAGAACAATTATGAACGTTGGCAAAACACTCTAGGAATTTAAGCACATTTGCGGCAATATTTTAATCCATTTAAAATGTTAAGTTGCAGATATAAAAAACACATCACGGAAGTGAGTAACTTCCATTGATTTATCTGTCAAAGCACAAATAATGTGCAGTGCTCAGGTCTGCGAATTCTTTAAACGTCAGTAAATAAGTGACGTCAGGGCAGTCAAGCAAAAGTGACACAGTGGATTTTCTGGGTGGAGATGACAATACTAAAAGCTCAGATTGAGGCTCCAAAAAAGATCACCACATAGCCATAGACACAAAGGAGGCAACAAACTTTCATCTTCATCGATTACCCTATCAATTATATCAAGAATTCATTGTTTCAACAATAACCTTCATCAAATCTTTACATTTAAGGAGCTGAGACCAGCATTTCTGCACATAAATTACCTAAAATGATTTGTTTCTGGAGTTAAAGATAAATAGTTGGAATCTAAATGTATTGTGGTGGACCTATTGCAGGTCTTCTAGATGCAGAATCATCTCTATTGTCACACAGTTGCTGGCAGTGAAAATCTATTTGAGCTTTTGTTTAAACTGTAAACCATATCTTCTGCCTTACCCTCTGCTGGAAACCCCACTCGTTCTTATTTAGATAACACTTTCAAAGTATATATATCCCAGTCAGTCACAGAAAAAAACTGCCTCTCATCCATTAGTACATTTCTGTTTCCTTCTGCATGCTGATATGGTGCAGCTCAGTACAAAAAAACATGAATCTGCTCACAATAGCGTGTGTTTACTAGTTTGAGTCACCTGGTCATGATTCTTGAAAAACTTGAGGTTTTTGCATTTTGATCACTACCAGCAAAACGTCATCTAGTTCTATTACATCCCAGAGAGTGCACACATCTCTACAGCCAATAGCTAAAATAAACCTCCTCACTTCACACCAGAACAGTCGCCCTGAGGGTGACAGGACAGGGTGAGCTGTCCTGCAGGAATCTGAACGAGATTTCCAGAGAAGCGCACTCAGCCAAACCCGCCGTCTTGGTTCATGAGGTGATGACGATGAGTCATAAAAGGTCATAACACAGCTGTAAATCTCACGCCTGAGTGAAAAACCACAGCAGCTGAAAACAAACACAGCCCCACGTGGTTTCTTTCGAGCCAAAACTAAACTCGCACTTTTAAGTGTCCACACTATT
Organism: Mola mola; assembly: GCA_001698575.1. Classification (NCBI taxonomy): domain Eukaryota; kingdom Metazoa; phylum Chordata; class Actinopteri; order Tetraodontiformes; family Molidae; genus Mola; species Mola mola. The sequence goes on along the minus strand of KV751323.1, from coordinate 4,746,042 downwards.
AGCACACAAACACAGAAACACACACGCAAGCACGCACACCAGGGGCAGCACCTGGGTGACGTCATGGCGGGGGAGGGGGAGGGGGGGTCACCCTGGCCACTTGAACACTCCTCACGCTAATTGTGTTGTGTGATATCATCCTATCATGCAGTGGCTATGTTAAACTTTCATTCATAGAGCTGTTTGCTAACAACGAACCGGCACAGCAGTTAGCGAAACCCCCGGCTAGCTAGCTAGGTGCTAGCTAAATCGGCGCGGCTAATTTGACAGCTCTGCCGGAGGCTGGCTCCAGCTGTCAGCTGTCAAACCGCCTGGGCCAGCGCCGTTTAACGCCTTTTCCGGGCGGACAGACGCGTGAGACACGATCAGACGTACAGAAATGGCGCTAGTGGTGGCAGCGAAGCGTGCAGACCTTGGTGCGGTGGGATTCTCAACCCGGGCTGAGGAGCCTCGCTGTCTCCGGACAATGATGGACACGGTTGCGCACACAATCCTGGTCAGAAAATTGTAGGGCAGCGTCCACAGCCTGTAAAGTATGTCGAACCCGTCAAATCCAAGCTGAACGGGCGCGTGTTTGCAGGGGAATCTGCGACTCCTCTCCCCACGGCTCTTCGCTATGGGAAGGTGCTGGAGACGAGGCCCATCTTCACGCGGACAGTTTGCCACAGCCACGCCACGCACCGGCCGTACTTATCGATGACTGGGGTCGTGCGGTCGTCGGCTGCACGCCAGCGGCCTTCGTGGCTGATTTGGTGTGACGGTTCTCGCGGAAATCACATACAATCCCGGGAATTTCCCTGAGCAGGCACTTCTTCAGCACTCCCGCAAGGGCGCAGCCATCTTGGGTTGGACCCACAATGCACCGTTGGGGCGGCGAGGTTGTCATGAAACGTCACCGCCGGCGTCACGTCACGACAGAATGTAAACACGCGTACAACCTCTAAACAACACAAGGACTTATTTCTAATAAAATACTATTGTTATTAATGTTAATATTACATATTAATGTTATTTTAAACTTTTATGTAAAAACTTTAGTTGCTAGTTACTTTGCAGATTTTTTTGAAAATAATTCCTAAAGTCAGAAAAATGTTGTATTTAGTTGTTTGTCAATATTGCACACATTCAAGTGTATAAATTGATGTAAATTTGGTTTTCAATTTTTACTTGTACTTTTGATACTTAAGTACATGTATTGCCCGAAAATTACTTTTAATGTCAAAAAGTACATTTAATTTTAATTATTTCTAGACTTTTACCCAGGTATAGTTACTGCCATGTTAACCAACGTCATTTTTCAACATGTCTTTACTTTGACTCAAGTATGTGTGTCCTGGTTTGGGTCCTTTTTGCAACACCAAATATAATATTCTCTTCAGCATGTTTTTTAAAACCTATATTTTTCATTAAAAAGTTAGCTAAATCATCTTTGTCTTTTTTTATTCAGAAATGTCAAATTAAGACTTTGCCAAACAGTCCATATGATTAAACTTTAAAGCTCCGTATTTTTAATTGTAGTCATTTTTTTTGTATGTGATTACAATCAAGTAACTGATTTGCCAACAGTTTTTCTTTTTTCTTTTTCTTGTAGCAAATTTTGAATATGTATATACATAAAATGGTTATTTTGTCGAGAACAAAGTGAAACACATCCGAGGACCATTTTATAAATCAGCATCAGCTGTCTCATCTACTATAAATTGTAATTGCTAAGTGA
>KV751323.1:4700915-4726037 GCA_001698575.1 Mola mola | reverse complement strand
ACTGGTATCTGTTTTCTCCTTTTTCTTTTTTGGACGTTCTGTTGACAGCACATCTGAGCTTTTCGTTTGGCTTACTTGGTCTCGGACTGGCAGCTGGCAATCTGCGCCTTACGTTTGGACCATTCGCAGTCCACGTGAGGAATTACATAACCGCTCCCAACCCCTTTCCCTCTGGAGAGCGGGAGATTACGCTGTCAATCCAATTTCCTGTCGGTGTTCAGCGCTGTGAAGTGATGTCTGACGTGGTACGGCTCCCTGCGAACCCCCACCCGACCCTCCAACCTTCCCTGGAACACTCTGCTTCGCTCTGCCCCGCCCCTCCGGAACTTGCACTGTGACTGAGATCGCCTGGAGAGGAGGGAGCGTTGAAGGACGCTGCAAAGTCAGGCTGTGGTACAAGTCAATTTGTAATTGTTGTCCGCTTCAAGTGTTTCTGTAAGAATGTCGTTAACTTGCCAACATTGCTACGGAGCCTGGGTGCCTTGGGCTAGTACAAACATTCAGCACATTCGCTAGGTTTTAGGTTGCAACTTCAGTGTTTCTTGGTTTCTGTTTCCCTTTCTGAGCTGTTAGTTGATTACAGTTTGTTATCTGACATGACGTGTTTTGGCAGGTGTTTGTACTACTCTGTATTAGGAATGTTACAGTATTTGTATAGTAACAGCATGAATGACGGAGTGCTGTGAAAGCATTGTTGAAATCTGCTTTACTACCCTCTCTGGGTCTGGGTTTTTTACTGTATTGTTATATGCTCCAAGCATGGCACAACTGAGAGATGAAGAATATAATTTTTGTAATAAAATTGTGATACTTAACATCAGAGTGCATTCCTGACTTTGGTCATCTGATTGCATCGTACATTTTTACCGTGGTTAAACAGTAAAGAGGGGTTGGGGACTAAACGTCGAGTGAAACGTCCCAAAGGCAGTCAAGGTCACAAACAGGGGGCAGCGCAGACTGCAGAGGCGAACCCACACCCTGCTCAGTTTCTGCTGCTGTGGGACGCAGAGCTCCGCACTGAACACGGCAAGCTTGTCGGAGGAGAAAAGTGCCTTGTCATATTCGCCTTTCAGCGGGCCGGTTCAAGTGCAGCCCGAACTAAAGCTACAGCACTTTAATTATCAGTTCAAGACCTGTTGCCGTAGCTGTGGGATGTCGCCATCGACCCTTCCTGCATTTAAATGAGACACTTAAATTCCAATTCAAGTTTGGAGTGGCGAAAGCAATGCATTAGAATGACGGGATTTGTTCTCCCGCAATTAGACCACGTGGACGTGTTTCACCAGGAGACATCTGAGAGGAGTTCATCAGAGCCGGCTGCTGCTGCTGCCTTTGTTTCTGAGGAATTCCATTAAGAAAACCTCGCGTCGGTCACGTCCTGTTGAATAATAAGATCGTGCTTTGTCTCATTATCATTTCACTTGTAAATTCAGCCTCGTCTACTTTGTGTCTTAAGTTAGATTTACTGAAATTTACAACTGAGAAGTGAGGTGAACTCCCATCTACCTAAACCTCAACATCCTCCAACCACAAACACTACTCAGAAATGACATATTGAACATAACAAAGAGCCCAAGGCTTTCCCCTGGCCTCCAAACTGCCCAGATCCCAATTAGCTGGGCATTCCCGGGATGTGATGGAGCCATGGATGCAATGGAGACTCTGGAGTGACCATGGTCCTGGTAATGCAGCAGTGGACCGTTGTTGGTTCAAGTCTAAGTACATGTCTGCTTTGTCATAGAGCAAGATATGAACATATGGCCAAGTTGCTTCTGATGCTGTGTCAAGACTAAATGCAGATTTGTTGTCTAAAGCACTGTGATTGGTCAAGACAACTAGCAACGTGCTATACAAGTGCATTTCAGTTATGATTTACCCCCCTACTCTACAAGATGCTAAAGTCCTGGTGCCCCTCTCAGGTCCCTGGTCCTCGTCCTGGCAGGTCAGAGCAGCTTTGGTGGCACAAGACAATTAATTGCAAAATTAGGCTGGTGGTTTTAATGTTGTGGCTGACGGCTGCATTTAGCTCTCTTTACAAACAAAGTGGCAAATCTGCTGGACACGCTTCAACTAATCTCCTGTACTTTTAATTTTAATTTGTATTAGTCTTAATTGATTACAGATTAATCGATATTTCACCCGTTATTTTTTAAAATTCTTTTCTTTCACTTTATTTAATGCTCCACATTTCTCTCTTTGCTTTTCAGCTGAAACACCATAAATGCAATCAGGGCTTGAATGGAAACAAAAGTCTCAGTGGCTCTTTTAGCTCCAAACAGCTTCCAAACGTTTCAGTGTTTCTGCGCAACTGTTAGAACTCTGACTGAAAGGAAAATTCGCCGGTGTCAGGCTTGATGCTGAAGCAGATACGTCTTTAGCCGAGAGAGACTCTGCATCGCCTCAAACTCTGTGCCGCACAGCAGCCAGCAGACAGGGTCAAGAGCCTTCGACAAGAATGACAAAGCTATAACACGAAGAGCAAATTCCTGTAGCAGCATTCAACAGGACAGAAAACAATTTATCCAGTCCCTGAGCCACATTGACAGATGGATCCCACAACACTTGGGTTTATCATCCAATTACATTTATAGGAAATAGCAGCTGAAGGATGAGTGGGTACTAGCCAAAGTGGTTGTTATTGTAGAAGGACCTTCCAATCCATGATTTATGAGAAGACAAAGTGAGAGATAGAAGTCCATTAAACGGGAGAGGAACGCCCTTCGTGAAGAATTTTTTGCTGCTTGGATGAACATTGTTTTGTAGGCACAGAAACATTTAATCCACATATTATAATCTTAATCCACTTGACCAGTATGTCATTCTGGGATTGCTGAGTGAATACTGGCTGGGGCATTAGCAGAGGGGCGGAAAAACAAGATACAGTTAGGTCCAGAAGTATTCGGACAATGACAGGGCTTTTATAATTTTGCCTCAAAACACCACCACAACAGACATGGAAAAAAATCAATCAAGATGTGATTGAGGAGCAGGCTTTCAGTTTTAATTTAAGAAGTTTAACAAAAATATGGCATTTACTGTTCGGGAATTACAGTCATTTTATGCAGAGTACCTCCATTTTCAGGAGCTCAAAAGTATTTAGACAACTAACTGGTGAGCAGTTTGATGGCCAGGTGTGGTCCGTTCCCTTGTTACTTCATGACAAATGAAGCAGATAAAAGGTCTGGAGTTGATTTCAGGCGTTGAATTGGAATTTGGCTGCTGACTGGAGCTTTCAACATAAATTCTAAGGAGATATTGATGCAAGTAGGAGGAGGACATCATTAGGCTGAAAAAACAAAATAAATCTATCAGAGAGAATGCAAAACCTTGAAGAGTAGACAAATCCACCACTTGGTCCATTTTTAAAAAGAAAGAATGCACTGGTGAGCTCAACCACATCAAAAGGCCTGGAAGACCACAGAACCCGACTAAAGTGGATGATGGAAGAATCCTTTCCTTGGTGAAGAAAAACCCCTTTACAACATTGAGAAAAATCAAGAATACTCTGGAAAAGGTCGGTGTCAGTGTCTACAATCAGCATTTCAGGTACAGGAAGGCCAGATTAGAATTTGTTATGGCATAGGCATGTATGGCTGCCAATGGAATGGACTCAGTGCTGTTTATTGATGATATCACTGCTGACAGACGTAGATGAATTCTGAGGTGTATAGGGCTTAACTCTCCGCTCACATTCAGTCAAACGCCGCAAAACTGATAGAATGGCACTTCTCAGTGTAGATGGATAATGACCCTAAACATACTGCAAAAGCAACCCCAGACTATTTGAATGGCCAAGTCGGTCACCTGATTTCAACCCAATCGAGAAGCTGTTCAGTTACAGAAGACAGAAGACACACAAAAAAGCAACAACTGAATGTGGCTGCAGTGAAAGCTTGGCAAAGCATCTCCAGGGAGACTTTGGTGATGTCCATGAGTTCCTAACTTCAGGCAGTCACTGACTGCAAAAGATGTTCATCCAAGTATTAACAATCACGACATCTAGACTTTACTGCATGCCTGCCCCTGAATTTGGCCACACCCTATTCCTCTAGATGGGCACACAGTTCTAATCGCTATGTCAGCTTTCTATAGTCTGCTAATACCCAGTGGAGCTAATGCTGCTAAACCCTGACACAATATATTGTGGCAATGCAATTGTATTTGTGCTCCTGATGCTGCTTTGCGCAGAATGTAAAGCAGACTGACTAAAATAGCTCCAGGCTGCGTCAAGGATGATATCATGTCCTGTATACGTAAGTCCACCAGTGCTACCTCTCACATGAACATTGTCAACTCATTATATTACACAAGTTAATGGCTGGGGTACCTTTGCTGGCACAGAGAGTCAGTTAATTACAGTGTAACTGCTCCCACACAGCCTTGACGTGCAGTAAGTTGTAAGAGGGACACATAGCTGAAGCACAGCGAGACCAGAGAGACTTCTGGAGGCTTGTCGCAGTTTTTCTGCTCCTCAGGTACAGTAGTTTACATAATGTTTTTAGATTGTAGGGCACATCCTCAGCTGATAATGCAAACAAAGGAAGTTCACACGACAAGAGCGTAACCTACTTTACTTTTAAAGACGCCACCTTAAACCTTCAGGTAAAGTCACCACAGATTTTCCTGAAAAGCTGGTGAGATAGGCTGCTGGAAGTCGATGCGCCTGCTGAATCTAAGTAGTCTTCCCAGCCAAAGTCAGTTCAGGCTGGGCTGTGTATACAGTTTTTATAAAATGGGCTTGGGTCAAATTTGAGCTCAAGTTAACTTCCCTCCCTTCAAAACACACATAATGAAGTCATGTTATATTGAATATATTGCAAATATCATACATATGCCAGAACAGGGCACCCAGTGGAGACAGCCATTGTCCACTGGTCTGAAGGTCAGCAGTTCAATCCCCCTGAGCTCCAGTCACCGCGGATGCTTGTGTTCTTAATTTCATAAGAACCTGAATAAATGGGCCGGGTTTGCATCAGGAAGGGCATCCGAAGTCATAAGACCAAATCGCAGGTGGACCATCAGATCTGTTCAGATAACCTGCTGTGGTGATCTCTGCAGGGATCTCTCAAGAGTCACCCATCATGAACTGAGCTGCCGGCAACAAGCTGGTGCATCCAGCGAACAAGTTTTCAGCACAGCAGGAGGGCCGGCGGAGGAGAGGAGGAGAACTTCACTGACCTTCCACACCTTCATCTCTTCTCCACTGTCCTGCAGTTACTGTAAGGTTCGTTTCAAAGAAGAGCAGGAAGGAAATCTGTTTGCTGCTGCTGCTGAATGAATTTTCTTAACTGAATTCAGCTTTTTCTGAGTGGGTGTTGATATTTGTGAGCATGGCTGTCAGCAGTTTGTTTAAGGTCCATAATAAATGTGCATCAGAGGGAGCATAATGATGTTGTCCTTGGGGCAACCTCGTGGTGAAACATTGCAGACCCTGAGTACTCGAACTCCACAGACCACGGCTGTGCCAGGTATGGAATTACGCCTGTGTGCAGTGACGTTTTAAGATAAGACTGGGTCCAGTGAAAATCAGATTTTTCACCTTGTTAACATGTCGGAAACATGGATGTCCGAAGCACTCCAATCTTAGAACTTGGTGTGCAGCATACAGAGGTCTAGATTTAAAGATGACAGAGCAGGCTGGCTCCAGCTGGCTCCAGCTGGCTCCAGCTCCAGGCAAAGGTGAAGATTTACAGCCAAGCTATTTCTAAAGCCACATAGGGATTACCTCAGGAAAAACAAATATGAATTTTATGAAGCAGAAATTGGTTTTTAAGGGTTTAATCAAGGGACTTGGAGCCAATGTTAGTACGCTTTAGTTCTCTTAGCACCATAAATTGCTGCACAAAACTTAAGACAAGACATTCAAGAGTTGTTGAAACATTTCAGTCTGTGCTAAAGAGATGATATGAGTGACAGACTCACAGACTGGCACAGACTTTATGCTTGCTAAGCCTGAAATAGGTGTTCTGGCTATAGTTTATAATGTAGTATCTAAGGCAAGGTAAGAAAGCAATTTTCCAAAGTATGAAATTATCCTTAACACTAAGTGTCTTGTTAAATATCTGCTATAAAACAACATAATGTTTCAGTTAATGGGAAAATGAAATGGGCTTGCCAGACATAAGGCTTAATATGGCAAACCTTAGCATCAATAGAAAATGAGCACACAAAGAGCATCAACAGCGAGAGACATTGTGAGGTTAACAACACAATTGAAAGAAGGAAAAATTGAATATGTTTATTTTCTGGCCACATAAGGCCAAAATTACAACACAACCCTGACTCAACAACAAATAGAGCTGTAATACATGTACACGCTCAACTAAATCCTGCCTGTATCAGTGATTAATTCAATTCTGATACAAAAATAAGTGGGTTCCCCTGATTTATTCCCTTTTCTTATATTCCGTATATACTCAAACCAGACAGGACCCAAGGTGCAGACTGTGCAAAGATGCCCCAGAGTCAAGCTACCAGAGACGGACAAGATTCATGTAGTATCAATCCCTCCACGGAGGATGTTTTTCTCTTTTGGAGAGATTGAGTGGATAAAGACGTGACATCTCTGCTGACAACTCATTAATTCAGAAGCTGTCCCCCGTGGCAGTGGTAAGACAGGGATAATGTTTCATTTAACGACTGCAGTCATTTCTCTTGTTAAAATTAGGATAACAGAGGAGCTCCACCTAATAGTTTGGGAGCGCCGCGTAGAACAAATGAGACTAAGGAGAATGTCCGTGTTTTTTTCAGATACCAGTAAAATGGCGAACTATCGGCCGGCCGCTTGTTTCCACCACTGGAGCCGTTTCATGTTGAGCTCCAAGGCATGAAACGGGAAAATTAAGGCAGATTCCTGAAAATGGAGTGCCAACATCACGTTTTCTCCTTGGAGGACAGAAGGGGAGAAGAAAGAATGAAAGCTTCGCTTTCTACCAGTGCTCGCCTCCTTTCTGCTCTGCTCCCATGGAGAGAGCTCCCAGAGGCAGCGGGGGGTGGAAGTGGTGGCATTTAGTGAGCAGCTCAAGCTTCCAGGAGGATTTCAGGGGGGATAATGAAGGTTCGTGGGCAGGTGGGATCAGCTGCAAGACTCATTGCAGGACCAAAGACTCTCCGCTATATAAAGACTTGACCGGCTCCATAAAAAGAGGCCTCGCTCCTCTTTGAGTCCGCGGCTCTGAACATCTGAGATGGTATTTCTCTCTGGCTATGGCCTTAATATCAGACGATGGTTTCCGTGGGCTTTGTGGGCTCATAACAGCAGCAGGTTTTAAAAAAGAAAAATAACCTTATCAGCTGTGTGACAATGCGAGAAGCTCTGAAAGAGGCAAATCAGAAAGAGAAATCTCCTTCATGGATAGAGGAGATAGAAGCTTGTAGCAATTCTTAGATATTAATTGAGCAAAAAGAGGATTATATCAAGTCACTATCAAAGTCTGGTGCCAAGGAGCCGTGGTGCTCCTCTCCAATGGTAATCAGTGGCATTTGACCCATTTATTTCAGTATTTCAGAGGTGCAGTGGATGTGGAACATTATAACCTCCACCAAAGAGGTTCTGTTTTACTTATCTGTCAGTTTTGTTTGTCTGTGAGCAACTTTATGTAATAATAATAATAGATAGTTGCTTTTTCCAGAGGTGGGTTTTTACCTCTTAAATTGGCTTGTGACTTTCACAGGTGAGCAAATTACACATGTGTTTGAGGTGACTATGAAATTACGATGACCTATATTATAATGAACTCCAGAAAGATGCCAGCAAGAAAAATAGGTTGTTTTTTTTTAAACTCAATTTCCTTTATTTGCATATTAATAGGCAATTTCAGGCACTTAACATCATGGAACAAAACAGTCATCTTGAGATTGAGTTTCACTCAACATATACAAATAACAGTGTATAGATGAAGGAGAAGGACACATACATTATTACTCTGAATATACAGCTGCAGACTGTAGATATAATAAGTAAGTAATAAGAAGAAAGGAAATAACTGAGATTGTAATGGAAATGATAATTCATACTATTAGTTTTGAGTTTCTTCTGAGATTGTTTACTAAAAATGGGAGTTTACATCCCATCTATTCAGGTCCTTTTTAATGACTTTGATCAATTTATCATAATTAGCAGCAAATATTTGTTTAATTTTAGGTGTAATAATGACACAGAGACGTTTGCATCTTTTAAAGGAGATCATGTGGTCTAATTGAGGGGGGCCCGTCTCCAGCAGTCGTCATTGCTTCAGATTTGATAGTATTGACCTTATTACCAGATAAAAGAACAGGGGCCGAGATAACAGGATGTTCCAAAAATATTAATACGTCGTCTACAAAAAGTGCTAATTTATGCTGACTGTTTATTTCATCAGGTATTCCTTAAATAACGGGATTTGACCTTATTAGTTCAGCTAACAGTTCAATACTGAGCGCAAACAAAGAGGGAGATAGAGCGTCACCTTGGCGTGTCCCGCGTCCCCGAGGGAAAAACGCTGAGCAAGGCCCCGTTTATTCTAACTCTTGAACCAGGGTTTTTACAGGAAATTCCAATTCATTTGACACATGTATCATTGAAACCCATTCGGCCAAGACTCTGTTCTGAGAAAGTCCAGTCAACCCCGTCGAATGTCTTCTCATCTAAGCCGAGAAGCATCTACGGGGTATCATTCTTGGCTGCAGCTAGTTGTAGGTTCAAAGTTCTTCTTCCTCTCAGGTCTGGCTTTACAAGTTTTAATATAGTTTTGTATTGTATTCCATCTATAATGGAATCTACGCACAGGGTTGGATCTTTATTTTCAAGTCTAATATTTAGTCTCCCTTTAGCCCAGTTTTGGTCTCCATAAATTCCTGAGGAAAAGAATCTGTCTCTTTGTCTGCTAAATGATGCACTACGTTCATTATAGTCTGCCATTTAATATTTGACATATTAGTGTATTTTTTAACATAAACATGAATTTTTTTTTCATAAAATAGTGCAAGAGTGCAACAATACTTCAACAGACGAGACAAACTAGGGGCACAAAGAGGAAAACAGACCCTAAAACAACAAGAGTCCGCTGTATACAGATAATCACATGACATAAATTCATGAGTTATTGTAAAAGAAATTAACTTAAAGTATCTTTACAGCTGATTTTTTTTTTTCCAGTAAACTTCCTTTATCTTAAAATAACACCCAAGTGTTGTGACTAAACCAAAACTGAGTTGCAGAATGTTAAATGCTATTAAACAACATGCTTAAAACTCTTAAAATATTCTGTAGATTTGAGGGGATCAACAGGTCCATTAGTGTCAACAGTGTTTACAAGAATAAAATACTCGCTGGGGAGCTGCTCCCTGTAAGAATGCTGTACTGTCTCACCTGCCTCATTCAATTCCAATAATACAATCCCATATGGCGTTTGAAAAAGAGGCAGGCCATAGTCTTCCTCAGAACGGCAACAGACAGTTACTTTACAACTCCTTTTTTTGTGCTCGGATTGTTTCTTGCTTGTATCATCTTGCAATAAATGTTGATTGCACAATGTAATGACAGTGGAATGATGACGGCATCAGCGTTCAGATCAGTTTGTCAATGAGCCTCATTTTCTGCTGCTGGGTAGAAAAAATATTGGAAAATGATGGCTCAGTTTATAATACAACCCTACCTGCTTTAATGTAGACTAAATCAATTTAAGAAACTCACACTTTTATGTATTTACAAAGAAAAATATGACTATTTTTACTTTTCGGTGAAGATTTACTGTATTTATAACGTGCTTATTGAAACACAGAACTTAATAGCTGTAAAAGTTTTCTGATTGTAAGCAAAAATATCTTTAAAGAATCTTCAGAGTGAACTTACTGAATAACACCTGTCACTGACCACATCAGTAACTTTCAGCAGTGAAGCTCAGCTCATATATACATTGCATGCATGCAAGCATGCAAGTCTGCAAAGTCGTCTTTGTGATCTCTGACATGATTCTCCAGAAATGACAAAATCCATTATTTCCGAAATCGGATTTTCCACTCAGTGTCCGGCTCCTGTGTAGTAATACAATCAAAGTGGGAAACAAAATGGAACTGCCAGGTCAATCTAGCTGAGGTCCAGCTGAAATAAATGATACCAAATGTGGAATATGAGGGCAAAGTACTTAAAAATCCTCAATCCAATCAGGAGAGACTTAGTTTGAATGAGTGATAACTTCATTGCCATGTTCAGGAGAAGAATGAACACTTTGGCTGTTGGACTCCATCATGATGACATAACAGTATAGAGAGGGAAGTGATGATGATGCGTACAGGATGGACACTGGTGGTGTGGCGTGAAAACTAAAGCTGGATCCGTCGAGAAGAACAGAGCCAGAAGGGGATGTAATGGATGTGAAACTGCCTCTCCTGTGACACGGTAGACTGATTGTGATCGTGGCTGTCTCTGGTTGGACGACGCTGGGGTGAAGTTTAATCAACTGACGATAAAAAAATTTGATCTAGGCGTGCTCTACATGTTAAGTGATATGGGATGAGTTTGTTTTAATTAGCGCTAATAGGGTGGCTAGCCGTCCGGATTTGAGATATTGTGTCCACCTCACGGTTCAGCCTAAAGGATTTATTTATCCCCTTTTCAGAGATGCAATCAAACACAGCATATAAAAGTTTCTGTAAGATCTAACAAATTAGTGTCAAATAATTATCTGTTCTTTCATTGGTTCAAGGCATAAACAAAGGTTGCATGTGATGAGGTTTGTCATGTCACGTCTATTGTCAAACCAGCAGTCACAAAAGGGAAAAAATACACACTGATCTCGTTTCATGAACAAAATGAATAGATGAATGGTTTTATGAGCAAAAGCAGTAAGGGTGACTTCCATGTTTTCTGCACGTTGTGTTGTTGCAACGTGGATCTAAGTAGCCATGGAAAAGGCGCCAGTGACAAACACAAAAGTAACAGACAAGCCGCAGGTGCCTCTTCACTGAAAACATTTTTCCGAGAAGCTACATCACCTCAAGATGAAATAATTTCTGTAGCAGGGCTTTGTAAAGTTTATCATAAAGGAGTCTAGACTGTGGAAGAAAAGTAGTTTCACTGATTCATCTATTGGCAAAGCGATGACTTGTAGAAAAAACAAAAGCTAAAGCTTTGTCCTCGCAGCCCACTGTGTCTGGACATACATCCAGGAAAAGATCCGCCTTTGACAAACAAAGGTATGACCAAGTGTTTCCCCGTCGTACTGAGACAGTCTCAACCCCCTGACAAGTTTTCATGTGAAATTGAATCACACTCTTAAATTAAAAATTTGAGGCACAGTTCTACCCTTCCTTCTCTGATTCCACATCTGCTGTTTTTCTCCACAACTTTGTAAACATTTTGTTGCCTCACTTAAAAATGTTGTCACACTGGCAGATCAGAGCAGTCAGTAAAAACGTAATTCCTTATTATTTATTCCTCTTGTTACATATGATGATATACGGTCAAAGAAATTGTCCTGCAATGTATCCAGCATCTCAGAATCACCATCGTTAGCGTTGACAACATATCGTGTGGCTACCCTAAGCCATGATAAATGAAATTGGCTTGATTTGAAAGTTACTGTTGTATGTATGTTGTATGTGAAGTACTCACGGAATGATCTGTATAGACAGTGACTACAAATCCAGAGCCGAGATGAAATAATTGTGATTCAGAAGGGCTCTAGACCCTGAGGTTTAATTTCATAAACAGAGGAGCTGAGAGGGCATCAGTAGGGGGACGAATGTAAACTGTTGCCCCAGGGCCTCATTAGAGAGTGATGCGGCCATGCTCCCTCCTAAATTGCCAAACATAAATATATTAAATCATCATTGATAAATAAAATTAAAAATTAAGATAATCTAACCAAAAATAAGATGAAAATAGAAATAGTTTCAGTGCAAAGCAGCTGGGCCTGATTTTAAATGAATAATAAAAGTGTGGGACAGAAAATTAATCGGTCAAAAGCCTGGAAAAAGAGAGTTTTCATTAAAATTTAAACGTGGCATCGATTGGGACACATTACTCTGCATCTCAGCTACACAGATTCGGCCAGTTTGCCTACCACTGTGATTTTATACTTGTTAGAGTCTTTACTCATTGGTTTTATTAATCTCTGTGCCTCATATTTGTGTCGCCCTCATTCAGTAACTCACGAGCAACATTTCCAAAGGAGAAATAAAAAGTGCTTGGAGGAATCAGCATCAGCCTGCCTGCGTCCCAAACAAGTGTGGACAGGCCTGATGACTCAGGCTGCTCTCTGAGACGCGGGAGCCTTTTGAAGCGTGAGTTTGATCTGAGACCCTGCCGAGTCTCTGGCTCAACTCTCCACTGATAAACGCCGTTACGTGTACGTCTGGAAGCTCTCAGGTGTTGGAGATGGATTCCTCCCCGACCGTTTCAGATTTCCCTCCCCTGGTCACTGGTGTGTTTCTCATAAATGAGTGGCTATTTTTCACTTGTACATAACTTACCGAGGGGGTTTTATTTTTAAGGTAAGGTGTGCCAGGGGTCACAAAAGAAACAAAATGAATGACTGAGTGCATAGATGTTCAGTTCAAGCATGAAGGAAAGAAAAGCAAACTGTGTAAAATCCCATCATGTGACTTTTGACCCGCTTTGATTTATTAATGTGCCTACGGTGAACCTAGTGCCACTTACCCCTCACTGAAGCCTCAATAAAATATGTATGGCTGACGCACAACGACAGGATGTCAGAGAGGAAGCTGGAGGAAGACTAGGGAGGGCGAAGGGGAGGGGTCCCAATCACTGATCTCATCTGAAAGGTCATTACAGGAGAACTCCCCCTTTGGAAAACCTGTGAGGCGTGAAAACGTGACAGACTTATCAGAGGAGAAGAAGAAGGTGTAGTTTGCAATTTTCTTCAAATGTAATCAAAAATGGGAGTGATGACCCACCTGTTGTTCTGTTGAAAAAGTTCTGATAAAGGCAGGAACATTAGTAAACAACCATTTTTTGGTTCATAGCAGTTTCAAAGAAATGGTAAATTAATCGAATTATATCATCTATTTATTCAAAAGGAAAACACAGCATTTACTCATTAAAAGTATAATATTACAAATATAACACAGATTATTTTTGCATGTAATCTTTAGCTCAAATTTTATTAGAAACACAGAATGAAAAATAGGTGCATTTTCTAATTAGCAACCAAGAAGTGTGAGTAATTAATAATGGGCTTTGTAGACCTTGATCTCCTTTGCATGAACATATTAATAAATTGGGTAAAAATTGGTATTAAATTGTTTGATTAAAAGATAAATCAGAATTCTGCAGAATTTGACAGAGGTCCTGGTTGAATGTCAGCCAATGTTGACTTTAATCACGTGGAACGAGTCCTGATTACTAGACTCATTTGCATTTTTGCGCTAAACTCTCAGTAAGTATTAACAAAACAATGTTTTAACTACGATTGTTGGGCATTTTGGCACAAACATTTAATGCAGTAGAAAAATACTTAGAAGTTACATTTTTTCCATTATACCTGATACGTGGAGAGATATTAAATCGTTTATTAACTCTTTTATAATCAGTTTGAGCCTTTAAGCCTCTCATAAAAAGAGGGGGTGCTATCAATTTTTAAAAAATCAAACTCATACGTGATTCGAAGTAAATAATATCATGTTTAAAAATTATTGTGGTTAAAATGAAAGTCACCCATACGAATAATACTTGTGTCAAGGAAATTAAGAAATCCTTTGTATAAAAAATTAAATGACATGATGATGATTGAGCAAAGTGCTTTAAAGCTGCAGTCGGCCACAGGTCAGCAGATGTAGGCAGCGCAAAATGGAGACACAACAAATAATTATTGGCTACTGATATATCTGTATGTCGCCGTCCTTGCTCAACACCAACATTGAGCTGATCTGTTGAGCCAGATCTGCCCTAAAGTTGAAAATATCATCTGAAAGCCAACAAAAATACTTCACAAATGTCCTTATGTGATCGTAACGAGTGACCCTGATGAAACGCTCGCCTCGTTCCTTCAGATTCAGCCGGCTCAGTGCGCGGCGGTTTTCTGCTACCTTGGATTTGATGATGGACGATACCTGCAAAGTAATTACAGTAGGAACGAAAGTATTTAATATATTAAGTTAATAGTGAAATTACAATCTTTGGCTCTGTAATGGTGCGAGTTTAGAGCAGCAGAAAACGTGTGTGCTCGAGTAAAGCACAAGCACCTCAAAATTGGACTTTTTCCAGTACCAGGAACTTCTAACTAGGAGGGAAGAAGTCTAATGGCCTCCACATGTTCCTCTGCTCTGTCCTTTCAGACTTTATCTCTCTTGTTTTGTCCCTTCAGTCGTCTTTTGGAGGGCCTCTACCTCCTCCTCCGTCATCTTTATGCATCTCACTGTGAACCCAACCTAGCAGGCACATGGCTTCTCTTTACTCCCCCCTCCTCTCATGTTCTCTCTCTGCTTCTCTGGGGAGTTACAGGCCATATCTCACAGAAACGGGCCATCCACCAGAGGAGGCCAGTGATTTCCATAATTGTGGAGGAGGAAGGGAGAGCTGGTGGTCTGCTGCAGAAGAATAAGGAGCGTGGATGAGAAGAGCACGGAGGGGGTAAAAAGTGAAAAGCAGGGGGAAAAAATGAGGCACCAGGAGATGAGCAGGTCAAAAGGTCCAAATATATTTCTGTTTCTCTCACAGTCGCCTCCCCGGAGGGGCTGCCGAGGTGTAGGATGAGCTGTCGATGGGATGATGTCATCGTCGAGGGAGGAGGGTGGGGGGGTTAAGTAAAGACAGTGATCACATATTCAAGGTCAACAGAAGAAGCACTCACCCGAGTGTCCTTGGATCTGAACCATCGTCCTGTGATCAGGGACCTGAGGAGGAGGAGGAGGAGGAGGAGGACAGCGATACAGTGTCAGAATCACATAGAGTGACAAATGAGGGGAAAAAGAATGAGAAGATGCATAAATAAGTGAGGACAGCGGGAGAAGAAGGAAGACAGTGAAACAGAGTGAGTGCACACTGCCGACGGTTACACATATATATCTCTCTCTCTGAAGCTGCCTTTTCTTAGGAAACACCAGTCTCCCTCCCTCCCTCCCTCCCTCCCTCTCTCCCGCCCTCTCTGTGTGCCAGAGCGCCGCAATAGCAGCATGAATAATTGAACAAGCCTGAATCGGGATGGAGAATTTCTGTTGCTGGTGAGGGAGACACACAGGCGGGCAGCAGCAGTGACGAAAACAAAACAAAAACAAAAGCAAACAAACACAGTCATTGACTTCAGTGTGGGAATCCACGTGGCGACGCGTAAACACAAACACACTCCGGCTCACGCAGCAGCAGTGACAGAGAGAGGCCCACGCTGTGTCGCACGAGGCCACAGCCTCTCGCGAGCTGATGCTTCCGAGTGTGAGAGGAGGAGAGAGGAGGGGCGAAGTTTGACACAAACACGGCATTTCCAAACGGGAAGGGATCAATCAGTTCTCCCAGAGGAGACGGAAAGAAAAGTTAGAAATGCACTGCAGGATGTGTGCGTTGGAGGGCTGCAGTCGACGTGTGTGTGAGTACATTCCTGGAGGTGGAGCAGAAGGGAAGCGTGCTGGTACCTATCAAAGAGCAGGAGGTTTGCATCTGCAGAGTGTTGTCAGGTCAGATGTGTGCCTGTGTACGTGTTTGTGTATAAATGCTCCAGTTGCTGCTTAATTGGCCCAAATCTGCCATTCAACAGTGGGGAACATAAGTGACATATTAAACCAGAACTCTCTCACACACACCTGCCAACCTGCCTCCCCTCCAGCTGGCATCGACGTCAGAGGATGTAATGAGGTTGTGGCTGAACAGGTCGTCCTCTGATCAGAAATCGGCGACCCCGAACTTCTCCCAGCGCTGCTCCACCGGTGTGTGAATGGTTCATTCACCCCCAAATTAGATGTCACTGCACTTCTGCCCCAGTATGAATGTGACTAATGTTGTAAAGCGTTTCGAGGAATCGAGTGGATCTTAAAGGTGCTTTATTCAAGAACTTTGTCATAATTAGGAACATTTCTTCTTCTCATACTTTTATGACACACAGTTGAAAGAAGATAAAGTAACAGAAAACTATTAAAAGGTTTCATTGAAACACCAGGGGCTCCTGTGCGCTGTGCAATAGCAGCAATTTTGCAGCCCCGTTGCACAACACACGGCGTGAGACGTGTCCGTTTTGGCCCCAATCTGTACCATTGAGATTCACGTCAAGTGAAATAAATATCACTATGATAAACGTAGAACCACAACAGCTACCTGCATCATCAGTGTGCCCTCTGCTCTCACGTTGTCTGTTCAAAGCAAAGTCAGTGAGTGTTATTGTCATGTTATCACAGCAGTCCTGCACAGGTAAACAACACGTTACACCAACACTGTCATGTCTTACACCTCTGTTGCTTGTTAACCTGAACGAGCAGCACTGTTTTGTTCTGGGTGTGGTGGTACCGAGACGTCTCTGAGTAAAGGCGTACAGCGGTTGTTACGACCCCTGCACTAAAGCTCGGAGAAACGGGTCCAACACGATCGATCGATTGGTTGATCCAAAAGACGTTAGTCAACTATTTTAAATATCTAAGAATCCTTTCGACATTTTTTGAAACAGAAATGTCAACAGTTTGTTGGTTCCAGATTCTTATATGTCACGTTTTTTTTTTTTTTATAATTTCTGACAGTAAATGAAATTTTTGGGTTTTAGGGTAAAGAAGCACTTTGAAGACGTCCCTTTAGGCTCTGACGAAATGTATTTAGTGTTTTTATACTATTTTTGACAAGGTATACTGATGGTTGACGATCAATGGATTATTCATGAAAATAATCGGCAGATGATTCGATGATGAAAATAATGATTGGTTGTAGTTGTAGCACAAATTCCGTACAAAATCTATTGCATTACTCTTCATGAGATCAGCCTATAATGGGAATGCTGTCAGGTAACATATGTACTAGTATATGCAGTATTGTAATAGTTCAACATAGTTTTATGTTAATATTTGCCAGTTAACTCTAAACATAAAGTATACAAGTGTATATAAGTATATGTAGGAATTTGGTCAAGACTAGTAAACAAAAATGAGATTTGACTTGACAATGGAGGAAAACTTAAGGGACCCGAAAAGATGGGAAAATCTATGTCTGAATCCGATTTTAGAGCCGTCCATCCAAAACCAAACAGGAGACCCCTCCTGTGCATTAAACAGATGCTTCCAGTCTGCACGAAGCACCTTCGCTGTCAGTTTTCTGTTTCCAAAACGAGCAGAGACAAACGACTTTTCTCAGATGGCACTTGTACTTAAGTGTAATCCAGTTTAGGCGTCTAAACTGAACAGAAGGCGCCTGCTCAGGAGAAACGCAGCTACAGACATTAAACTGGACATATGTTGAATGCAAATGGCATTGCAGAGCCAGCACTTAATGAAATGAAAGGAAAAGCCACTAAATAAAGTTTTATAAAAGCAGACTGGGTTCTTCCAAGTTAATTCACAGCAGCGAGCACCAACACAGCCAGCAAGTCCACCAGTGGATCATTAATGTTCCTGAACGCCTGGTGGTAATCAACACATTTCTGCTCATTGGTAGAGACGACTACCTGCTTCACACGATTCATCTCCGTATGCAGCATTACTGGGAAGAATATCGTCCAGAGTGTTGCTGCGGCAGCAAAACATTACATAATATAACATATAAATAAGTCAGAATTACATGAGCAAGCACAGAAAAGCAACAACTTTTTTTTGGATGGGCGTCTGGGGACTGAGAGCTGGCAGATGATGGAGCGAAAAAGAAAGAGGGGAATCAAAGCGATGATTCAGCAGCTGAGCCAAAGCCAGGCAGAAGCCATGTGGCTCGACTTTTAAGGAAAAGACCCACTTTGACATGGGATAGATGAGCATCAAGCTGCAAGACAAGAGCGTGAGAGGACAAAATATGTGGAGTGGATGTATGAAAAGGTACTGATAAAGTAGAATGTAGTGGAAGGCGATCCATACCGGCATGTTTCTAATATCCGGTGTTCACCTACTGTGTGCATGCTATTCTGTAAACAACAACACTGCCTGGATGACAGGTCAATTTAGGCTGAGAGGGGAGCCATGACACAACCAATCAGTCTTGTAATGGAGACGGAAATAGTTATAGGATTTTACAACGGGGACTGCTTTAAATCACTGCAGCTGTAGAATATTGTTTTCAAGAAGCCTGAGTCCCTCAGTGATATATTTGCTATTTTCCCCTGCATATTGGTATTTCAGAGTATTTCACAGTGAGAAAAATGCATTCTTCTGTCCTAATAACAATCTTTCATGTACTGTCAGTGTAGCCAAAGTCGAGTATATCTGAGGCGGCTCCATTGTTGGGTTGTTCCCTCATTTTAAACGTTTAAACATTAAGAAAAAAGCTCAGTAGTGCACTACATGTGTAACATTCTTATCAAAATATAGATTTGTAATTGAAATTGATTTAAATTTTTCCAAAAAAGTATTAAAATCTTTGTATCTGTTTGTCTACCGGGTATCATTTTGGGGTTTTTTTACATGGTATGGAAGAACTTTTCTGCCAATGTAATAATGAGAAACTATTTCATAATAATGACGCGTTATTATTTGAGATACTACTTTGGGTCAACAGAGATAATAAGTCAAAACACTGAGAAGAGTTCTCCTTATTTTGAGACAATAGGTCAGTATATTCAGATATTCGGATACAGATATTCAGATCAATATTGAGAACATTTCTAGTTATTTTAAGATACTATGTTATTTTTTTGAGAGGGTTTCGCATTGTGTTTTGTAATTAATTCATATTTATATGTGTAGTTTTACCCATTTGTTGTGTAAATTGATATAAATGACTGTTACTTATGTGTGTTTTTATTGCCATTATTTTCCTTTAGTTCAACTGTAAGTTTAGTTTAAATCTGTCTTCATCTTTTAATCATTTATTTACCTCCACATAAGCCTATTGGCTTTTTAACGTCTCCCAACGCATCCTGTCATCATTTCACTGTTTTGTTTTTATGCTATTTTACTAGTGTGCAAATAAAATAAACACATAGAAATGACTATCGATATATATATACAGTATATAGAAATTGTAATGACTTTCAAAATCCTTTTCATCACATTCTAATCACATTGGCAGAAACGGTTCCGCCATAAAGCAGTGATGCAGTCAGACCCAAACTGAGGACATGGAAGCGTCCCTTTTCTTACGGTTTTGGGACTTTGACAATAGCCAAAAATATGACTCGTATTTCATCTAATAGGCCCCACAGCTGAGATGATTGATTTGGTATGACTGCTGTAACATTTGCTGTTGGTTGGAATATTAATGCTGGACGCAGACGTGTGGTGAGCATGACGACCCCCTCAGAAGAGATCCAGTCAAACCAGCGTTTTGGCGGTGAATCTGTTCCTTATAACAGCACGTCACGCTGCATCACCACATAGAGCTCCTATAGATCAAAGGTTGCTCTTGACAAGTATATCATGTGGTTTTTCTAATATCAGTGTCGACTTTGACCGCGTGGACCACAGAGAGCAGCGTATTAATGAAGGCGAACCATACCCCTTCCCAATTACAGCACTCATGTCCCAAAGAAAGACAACTTGAGGCCTGCGTACACAGCAAAAATCCCTGGCCTTCCTTTAACCACACGCAGGTAGCTTACACATCCCTCAGAAATCCCCTCCCTGGTCTACTCTCATGTGCACTCATCTCCTCAGGGACCTGAGAGATTCTCTTCTCTTCTCTCCACTTACTTGGGCCTCGATCTTACCTTCACATCGATGAAGAAAAGCAAGGAGTGTCTTTATTCGTCTTCGTGCAAGACCTCTTTTACAGGCAGGTAGTGTCTTGGCGGTTAAGACTGTCTTTGCACTGTAGTCTTTAAAAGTCTTACGTGCACGCAAAACAATAAAGAGAGACTGTTTAAAAAGTTTTTCACGCATCAAGGGAGCAAGAGGTGAAAGGACGGATGAACCATTAAACTTGCTCCGAATAATTAGAACATCAGTGATAGGTCTTTTCCACAATTTGACATTTTGTCTTGTCATAACAGGAAAAACTAAAGTGAGAATCGTTTTAATGCTGACTTTGGACCTTCTGCATGTGCCTGTGTGAATTTTCTGCTGCTGCTCCAGCGTCCTCCCTCACTGCAGCGAATGTTTGTCCGTCAATGCTGTGATTGGCTGAGGACGTGTCCTGGGAGTCCTGCGCCTCTCTCCCAACGTTAGCTGGTAGACGCTCCTGTCCTACTGTCACTCTGCGAAGGATAAACAGGTGAAGCTTTCAGATGGATGGATGACTGGGATCCATTTAGGTGAGCCAGGTCCACAGGCCTGCTGTCGCGCTATTAGTGATGTGACAGGTCAAAATGTCTGCTGTGAATAAGAACTGTTGTATTAACCCTTTAAACTCTGCTGCTTCCCATCCCTAAAATCTGCACAACCTAAGCTCAAAGATTGTGTTATTTAATGATCTATTGACTTTCATCAAAATAAACAGAAAAAAACATACAGATTCAAATGATTTCTAAATGTATAACTGTAAAAAATATATTTCTGAACACTCCATAACTCATTTGCAAAATGAACATTGCTTCTTTTTGGGATATTATTAAACAGAGGAAATGCTTTTGTGGAAATTGTGCAGCTTTCTGGTGCAAAAAGAACGCGTGCTGTAGCTCTCCTGGTTTTTATTTTACACTGATTTAAAGAGGACTGCACAATTAACTGTCTGTTTTCATGGGGTTAATGATCATTTCTGAGACTTTCCTCTTCAGTAAAACATCAGAAATTGCTGCGAACATTTAACTGTCGGACGCTGTCTATCCGAAACAGAGGTGAAGGTGTTGCGTCTGTGCTGTCACTGAAGCTCTCATAAAGGAGGTTGGCTTGACGTTTAACCAGAGCCACAATGGTTTTTGATTCAAGTGATTCAAGTAATAATGTTTTATATATAACACTTCGATAACTGCAGGTTTAACCACAGTGGTGGCAGCTCAGCACTTACAGTATATGAATATTTTTAATTGTAATTTGTAATTGCTATGGTGATTTCTGACCATTACGTGAGGCACAAATTCCGAATAGACTCAGGTTTATTCAGAAATATCTGCACATGGCTGCTATGGGACAGCCAAGGTTCATCAGAGATCAGTGCTATGATTAATTAAAAATTCAGTTCAAAGATCAGTCACACACACCCACCTATCACCCCAACCTCCTCACTTCCTGCTCCACTGAAGGACGTGCTTCCTGTTTTGGAAATACACATGAGACAATATACACATAAGATAATGTCCTACCGATCATATAGATCATTTTGGAAGCAACAAGTGATGTAAGTTTGTTGCTTGACTTAAATAAAGAGAATATGAAAAGAACACAAGAGAGCTATGGTTCTTTGGTATTTCAACATTCCTCTAAGACATTTGTTTAATTAAGCTGGAAGATCTTCATGGCATCATTTTTTTGAACTAAAGAAAACACCTGCAGCCTCAAGATAACATTTTGTCTCATTACAGCGGAGCAGCAGGGTGCAGAGCAGCATCAGGAGAGAGGCAAGGAGAGGACAAACAGATGAACCCTTAACCAAAACATAATTTCCTTTAAGGACTCCTTCATGTTGCCTGTGGGGACTCTCATCCGGAAGATGCACACGTACACACTCTCCTGCGTAGGATCACACAGTGTGTGTAACGCATCAAAGCGTCGTACTTTCAATCAGGAGAGCACAAAAGGGAGGTGCGCTCTTCTTTTTCATCTTCTGCGTAGCTCCCTATGATGTGATTTGTGTCTTGGCCCCTTTAATCTTCATCCAGCTGAAAACAACCAAGAGGCCCCGGATATATTGCAGCCTTTCCAGGAGGGAGACCCAGACAGACACGCAGTTAATATTTCATGTCGGCGGAGACCCTCTGCTCGCCCTGAGCGTGGGATCACACGAAAGACTGTGTGATGGTTCAACCAAACCGTGGTAAATCAGCTGGAGGAAACTGCAGCATTACACAGGACAGAAAACACTTTGTCTCTTCTCTCTCTAGGAAGCCATTCATCAGAAAAGGTGTAAATGGGAACCCAGTCGGAGTGTGTGAAGTCAGACATCTACTCACATGGTCACCAGTGCGTGGAGGATACTGATCATGCAGGGTCATGGACTTGAGTCAGATTTAGGTCACAAACATGAGACGTGACTGCTCTGATACCTGGTGCACCACAATCAGACGGTAAAATGATTGATTTTTCTGTTAAGTAAAATTCAAGCAGAAACAACTTAATCTGAATCTTACATGAAAAGAACCATGAAACATTAATTAGAGGTTTAAAAGAGCTGCATATTGACGTGCAATTGGCTTATGAAAACCTGTCAAATGGCAGATCTCTGATTTGACCAGAACCTGCAATGATTCACTCAACAATTGACTTACTTACTGACTGTTACAGCAGGGTCTTTTGTTTGTGTTGTGGACAAACTGTGGCAGAGAGAATCTACTTGTTTCAATTAAATGTCTATTTATTTAAAAAAAAAATATAGATATATCTGAAAACCAAAAAAGCAAGTAGTTATGGCTTGGGAGGACTGGCAATGTGACGAAGAGCCCATTGGTGAGCCCAGCTGCATTCTGGGAGGACGACAGGTCAAGCGAAGCAAACGCTAGAGAAAAGAGAGAAAAGATTCAAAAGAAACAAGAGTTGTCTGCAGCTACACTGAGAACTGAACGGGTGAAAATGAAAAGGTCTTTCACCGGAGCTGCTCTACAGAACGCAGCAGTATGAGGAGGAGCAGAGGAGCACAGGAGCAGAGTCTTGACCGGGCTTTTACGGAGCAGGAGACTGCAGAAGGATTGAACCCAGCCAAACATTTAAAAGCAAATCTGTTGTAAGACTGATACCTCTGGGACACACTCTCAACAAATGGGGGCCATTTAAGGCCATTAATTTAGACAGAATCTGTCAGAGACCAGTTATGGGAAATGTAATAAATCACCGACCAACGCAGAAAGAGAACTTGTACTCTAGAAGTTGCCACACAACAAAAGTGAACTGCAGCAAAGATTGTGATAATCAGCCTATTCAGATTCTTTATTCTTAAATTCCTCTGCCTCCACACTGTTGTGTCTCTTCAAAGAGACAGACGACCTGCAGACGCTTCCACGTAAAGTGTCTGTCTCCGATCAGAAGGGAAGCAAACACTTACTGGCCCTCACCTCCGTCTCACCCACCGTCCTTTGTCTGCGCTGCAGATCTGCTGAGAGAAACATCTCAAGGTCAGTCACGCTTCTGGACATCTTCTCATCCGTCGGAGTTCAACTAAAGCAAGTCTGATTATTACTTCTTGCTTGCAGACACTCTTTGTCAAAGTTTGTCAACCACCATGATGTCCAGATGATTCGCCACCGCCCTCTTATCGGTCCGGATCTGGAAGTCCCACAGGATCTTAGTGTTAGTAATCTAACAATTACTAACTATAATCCTTAACAACAACACAGTGAACTTGTCCAATTTCAAACACAAGTATGTTTGTAGAATGTCAGAAGCTGAAATCCTTTTCTCATCCATTACTGTGTCTACGTGTGTTCAACCACACGGCCTGGAAAACTTAACAAAACGTGTGTCAGGTATTCAATTAATCCATTAATCCAATGGATTCCATTATATGACAAGTGACAGATCATGGCTAAAGCACAACAAAACTGTGGAAATTACCGGCCAAAATAGCAGATAATATCAAGACATCTGAACGTAATACAGGAAAGTTATAGTTGACGATGAACTGAGACAAAGCAGATGGGTTAAAATGTGGACCGATCAGCCAACACCAAAGAGGAAGAAGCTGTCAGCTTTTCTGTCTGTCAGTTCCTGTAGTGCAGCGAGGTACAAAATTAGAGCGGAGATCCAGCCGATAGTCGAACTGAAGGGGTTATCTGTCATGCCGCTGGATAGTCAGTGAGTTTACGCTGACATGGTAATTGTCATGGAACAGGGAGCAGTAGTATGAGAAACCTTTACCAGCCTGCAGCTGTGGTTCAGACAGGGTGCCCGGTCACACAATATTTATTTACGTTTTAAATCATACTAAACAGAAACAACACAGTACAGACACACAACCCGCAGACAGCTTCTAGAGATGACAGAATAAACTATATGGATGTGCTGATAGAAATCACTGTATCGCCACGTCAATCGTGATTCTGTGCTTTTCCAGTTCATACGAACAAATGTCAGTGATAACAGATATTGTATTACTCCAGATTTTACACCAGCCACCCAATCTCCCAGACTACTTCTGGACATAGTGTCACTCATTCATTTAACAGTAAACATAACATATTTTATTTTCCTTTGTTCTGTGTTATGTGTCAAGATCTGTTAGTCAGTCGTGCCGCTGTCTAGTTTTAGTTTTCTGTTTCCTGTTTTATTTTGGTAGGATCTCGGTCTTACCCTCCTCTTCCTGCTAAGTGTTCCTGCCTTTGAGTCTTACACACCTCTGTCCCGTTGGTCTTTTGTCCTCCATCATGTGCCAGATCCTCTTGTTCCCTAGTGAAAGCGTTCCAGCAATTTCCTCTTGTTTAGATCCGGTTGTGTATTTGACCAGAGGTAAAGCACGCAGATTAAGATACCATTTCCTGCGCTACCTTTTTTGTGTGTGTAAAGATTATATGTTGACCTGCACAAGAACTGCAGATGCCAATTATTTTTAAACTATAATCTGTTATGGTGCGTTAATTTATGAAATTTATGTTTGAACTGTACATTGTCCCTTTTGAATAAACCCAAAACTGACCCACTGTTCAAGTGGCAAGTTTTTGCTCCTACAAATGCTTTTCTTTTATCCAAGCTACCACAGGTGAGGGAGATAAGTTTATATAATGTGGCTATTGTGCCTCCATTTGTAACATATGCTTTTAATTTATCGACCATCTATGGCCAATGTTTTACCTTCAGATTTTGATTTTGAAAAATCCTTAAAAAAGGCAAAAACTTTCCTGGAGCTGCATTCTGATCCAAATCTCTCTGAACTACTTCCTCGGGACAAGGACTGTCCTTCTCAGACAGACAGATAACGAATTTGATTCAGTTCAGCACTTTTTGAGATTTCCGCACATCATTTTAACATCATGAAGGAGGGGAGCCTCC
>KV751323.1:4689615-4700854 GCA_001698575.1 Mola mola | reverse complement strand
GCGTACATCCCTCTGACGTGGGATGAGTCCGTGGTTTCCACCTGCTGATTCTTGACCCCCCCTTGCTGGTCAATACTGCCCCATCTGACCGCTTCTATTCTTGGCCACCATGCCTGCAGAGTCAGCCCCCTTCTTTTCCGCTCGCCTCGCAGGGACCGGCCTGGCACAGCGGAGTCCGCTGCCAGCTCTGACTCATCCGGAGACAAATGCATTCTCTGACGATATATACACACAATATGGCCAGTGACGCTGAGTGTGTGGCACATTGCTGTTCTCGTGCGCACACATATGAGCACAGCTCGTTGTATAATTCAACAGCAGCAGACACAATCCACACAACCCTCACGTATTACCAGATGACACTCAGAGGCCTATCAGGGACACATGATTTATTTTCCAAGTTTCCCAGTGCCGAGTGACCCAAATCTGTAACGAGAACAGCTTATAAAAAGGTCCATTCTGACCCATATTCAGTTTAAATATGGGGTGACCACGTAAATAGAAAAAAATCTAATGGTTTCTTGGCCAAGGCTAGAACACACACACACTGTAAAGGTACTTTTGGGTATATTACAGGCGTTAATCTCCTGTAGACTAACCCTAAACAAAATCTTGACCGCTAATATAAAAGTTATATGGATGCAGCTATTGCACAGACCCTCCCGGTAAATCAACGTGGACTCTAAAATAACTGATATAACTGACATTTGGCTTCCGTAGCTACCGGTTATCAGAGTTCCTGAGATCCTTTGCTGTGTCAACCTGAAACAAGACAAGAAAGAGACAAAGGACACATTTTTCAGGGCAATTAATATAGTTAAGAATAAATATCAGATGACGTTAACTTGAATATTCCATTTACTCAGGATTCACCTCTGCTCGCCACTCTCTGCGGCTCAAAACATTAGAGATAGACAGCGAAAAACTTCAGATTTACACTCATGCAGGCTGAAATCAGCCACATCTGAACACGTTTACAGTAATAAAAGTAACTGATCTTGCACAAACTGTATTGCAACAGCTCATGCGTGGACTCATCTCTGTCCCTTTCTCTCAACACCCCTGTTAATGCCCCACATGAAAGGTGGTCCCGTGTGAAAGTGCTTCCTAAATATTATAGCCCCACTATTTTGTTTTAAATAATTAAATTGAGGAATAACAGAATTTGTAGCTAAATAAAAATGCATCACCTGCCATTATTAAATTGTGATATCTTTACTTATGCAGCTGTTATCCAGCCAGTGGGACATGATTATACTGAAGTCAGTTTTATTCTGCTGTCACTGAGGAACCTCACTGTGGGCATTATCTTTAAGTCATGATCAATATTTGATTTATGATCGCCAGAACTGTTGCTCTGTCAGATTCATCACCGCACTGCAGCATTTTGCCAGTGAGGAAGGGCGTTTTCTGCAGGGACGACACTAATTCACTACGTTTTGCACGAGGTAAGACTCAAATACTATTCTTTTTTTTTTTTTTTTTTTTTCAAAACGATCGTTCAATAAGATTATTGCCTTTGTGTGTTCTGAGAATGTTTGGCCACTTTTCAATGAGTTCCTGCACAGAGAATTGTGAGTTCAGAACAGATACCAAACCAAAAAAAATACAACTGTAATTCTATCAGGTAGAGTGATGACCTGGCAACCTGTCCAGGGTGTACCCTGCCTTCGCCCAATGATGCTGGGATTGGCTCCACCCCCCATGACTCTGTACAGGATAAGCAAAGGGATGGATACATCTGAAGCATGGATTTAAGTAAGAAATTATATTCACTTTACATTTTATTGGTGTGTTCCAACTACCGGGGGATCACACTCCTCAGCCTCCCTGGGAAGATCTACTCCAGGGTGCTGGAGAGGAGAGTCTGGCTGCTAGTTGAACCTTGGATTCAAGAGGAGCAATGTGGTTTTCGCCCTGCCCGTGGAACACTGGACCAGCTCTATACCCTCGCGAGCGTATTGGAGGGGGCATGGGAGTTTGCCCAACCAGTCCACATGTGTTTTGTGGATCTGGAGAAGGCTTATGACCGTGTCCCTCAAGATGTCCTGTGGGGGGTGGTCCGGGAGTATGGGGTAGATGGCCTTTTGTTACGGGCTATTCAATCTCTGTATTGTCGGAGTCAGAGCTTGGTTCGCATTGCCGGCAGTAAGTCAGACCCGTTCCCAGTCAGGGTTGGTCTCCGCCAAGGCTGTCCTTTGTCACGGCGGGGATGAGGATCAGCACCTCTAAATCTGAGGCCATGGTTCTCAGCCGGAAAAGGGTGGATTGCCCACTCTGGGTCGGGGGAGAGTCATTTCCCCAAGTGGAGGAGTTCAAGTATCTCGGGGTCTTGTTTACGAGTGAGGAGAAAATGGAGACCTGGACATTGACAGACCGACTGGGGCTTGCGGACACTGAAGCGGTCTGTTGTGGTGAAGAGAGAGCTGAGCCAGAAGGCAAAAATTTTAATTTACAGGTCAATCTACGTCCCAACTCTCACCTATGGTCATGAGCTCTGGGCAGTGACCGAAAGAATGAGATCGCAAATACAAGCGGCCGAAATGAGCTTCCTTCGCAGGGTGGCTGGGCTCAGCCTTAAAGATAGGGTGAGGAGCTCGGACATCCAGGAGAGGCTCAGAGTAGAGCCGCTGCTCCTCCGCGTTGAGAATAGCCAGCTGAGGTGGTTCGGGCATCTGGTCAGGATGCCTCCTGGACGTCTCCCTGGGAGGTGTTTCGGGCCTGCCCATCCAGGAGGAGACCCCGGGGCAGAGCAAGGACACGCTGGAGCGATTATATCTCTCGGCTGGCTTGGGAATGTCTTTGTGTACCCCCCAGAGGAGTTGCTGGAAGTGGCCGGGGAGAGGAACGTCTGGATCTCCCTGCTCAAATGGCAGAAAACGAAACAAAACAAAATTAATTTTACTAATACTAGGAATGGAAAACTTTTCCTCTCCATAGTGGGATTATTGGGATTATTGATGGCACTACTACAGTCATGACAGCAACATGGCAACTGCAAATAACATCGAAAGCAAAAGAAAAACAACTGGGCCAAGAATCTCTGGTCTCAACTAAGATAAATTCAGAGTTAACAGCCAGTTGTTTTGATAAGTGGGCCACTTTTGTGAATTACTAATTTAGCAGAAAGAATGTCAGTATAGAACTGGTTACAGTGGGACGGACAGGCTGTGTGGACTGGTTACAGCGGGACAGAGAGGTTGTGTGGACTGGTTACAGTGGGACAGACAGACTGTGTGGACTGGTTACAGTGGGACAGAGAGGTTGTGTGGACTGGTTACAGCGGGACAGAGAGGTTGTGTGGACTGGTTACAGTGGGACGGACAGACTGTGTGGACTGGTTACAGTGGGACAGAGAGGTTGTGTGGACTGGTTACAGTGGGACAGAGAGGTTGTGTGGACTGGTTACAGTGGGACGGGCCATACAGAGACAAACGAGCAGACTGTGGACGTCTTGGCTGTGCATTTGACTCACAGATTGACTTTCACACAGTGAGCACAACAACATCGGGTTATTGCTGTAACTCATCGTGCTGATGAGTTTCAGCAACTTCTGTGTTACCTAGCAACGCAGGCTCTCGTGGAGCGTAAGACCTGGCTCTCCTTGTGTGTGTCTGCAGATCATACTGTTCATACATCTCCGTGCTGATTGCTTTAGTGATGCTTTTATCCTGCTGTTGACACTGTAAGAGGTGTCAGGCTGTTGTCCAATATTGTTTGTTGCAGCCACTTGGGTGTCTACAGACTTTATATTTGTTGTCAGTCATTTTAGTTTTGTAGTTGGAGTTGGGCCATGTCTCCTGCTTCATTCCAGTTCAGTTACTCTGAGGAAGGCAGCTGTGCATTTGGGACAGATCAGCTGTCAGCGTCAGCATGTTGCTGATACTCCACTGGCTTGGACTCCTTGAGACGCTGCTCAGAACCTCATCTGTGGAGGCCTCAGCCTGCCTCCCCTGCTATAGCACCGTCCCCACAACAACACAAACACCGAACTTTTTGCTCTTGGCTGCAGCTTCGGCTAATACAGCAGCACAGAATCAGGATCAGTGCCAGGACAAAAGGAGGCAGATGGAGAATGCGATGGGGAGTGCAGGAGGGGCAATGACAGGACAGCATAACAAGTTGTAACGGTGCGACAAAAGGCTGACTCAGTGACAGTGTTAGAGGAAAGAAGATGAGGCCCCCCGCTGTGTCCACAGCAGCCGAATTAGGTGGAGGATGGTGGCTGCTCTCAGTGGGCCCAATGTTAATGTACTGCAGGACCTTTAGTTATTAGATACGTACACATTATGTCATTATGAAGAGGTATTATTAGTGCCGTAGGTGGGATTTTGTATGTGTGTGTTTGTGTGTGATGACTCAAGCAACCATATTTTTGTTCTGCAAACTCAACTGTGCAGGTGAATATCCATAAAACACACACAGCACCCTCGAGGCCGTCCTGGCTGAATCACCGGGGTTGTTTCTTCATTTCCGTTTCTCCCTTTCTGTTCTGTCCTGCCTTTTTCTTATATCATACTGGCCCTGACAGTGTCAGGATAAAAGATCACTGTTTTATAACATTTACCATCCCTTTTCCATCATTTAGGCTATGGTTTCTATCTGGAAATTTTTCATTATGTTCATCAAGTTAATGATCGGGATCTATGGAATGAGGCTTTCATCAAACATCCAGTTTTAACAAAATTGTTTGGAAGAGAATGAAGGCAAAGTCAATCTAAAATAATACAAAAATGCCATTATTATCCTTCTAGATCACATTGCTAGGGCTGGGCAATATAACGTGTGTCGTGGTGTCGAGTGTTGAGAGAAAAGTGTCTATCAATTGATATTTTCCTGTCTCTTTCATATCCATATCTCCACTATTGCTCACTCATGGCAGCTTTTAACATCTTTTGTTTCTTGCTCTACATTTGCTTCGTGCAGTCTAGAGTAACAACAAGCAGACGTGGATGCACATAATTGCCCGCATCAGCCCAAGACATAAGCCAAACTGGGACGAACTTTAACCAAAAGAAGGATGGATTTTTGTCACCAACCAGAAAAAAACAAACAAAAAAACACTACAGCGCAAAACCAGATGGGACATCTTCTCAGATTTTTTTCTACTGCAGTAGCAGATTTCAACCAGTAGAGGGCAGACAGTAAGAAATTTTTTTTAAAACAATATGCAAAAAAACTAAAAGATTTGAGCCAGAATCAATGAATAACATTACTAAACACCCAAATACATAGTTTTCCTGTTGAAAACTGTGGTTTTGTAGTTCAGTTACTCTTTGATTTACTGGATTGTGAAAAAATAATAGATTGTCATGTGGTTACTTTGTATAGACATTTTCATATTCTTATTAACAGAAAATGTACTATATTGTGATGAATATTGTTATTGAGGTATGAAATCATACATATAGGGATTAGAATTCTGGGCAGGAGTGAGCAGTGATCTTGATGTCTCCTGATCCTCTTTCCCAGCTCGTCTTTCACTCTGTCATGAGGTCACCTCTTTTCTATAGCTCAACTCTTGCATTCAGGAGTAAGAGGAGTAAGGCATTACCATAACGATAAAAATAAAAAGTGGTCCCGGTCCAATCTCCTTTTCTATTTTCCCTCTGTCCCTCCTGATCTTGCGGCCTCATTCCGCACACGTGCTCACTGCAACACACTTTGACAGCGCATGCCTTTCTATTAGAAGCCTTCTGCTGATAAAAGAAAAATAATGGCGCAAACACCATCCTAAAAGTGTACAAAAGGGCCTTGATAGTTTATAACTACCGCAATTATATTTGGGGAGTGTTGCACTAAAAGACTATCATGCATCTTTTCTAATTAGATATAAGACATTAGGATACATTGGGGGTGTGTAACGGGGATGCAGCAGTAATTATAAGCAGGGAGCATTTTAAAATATCTGAACATATTTGAGGATTAATTATTTACAAGCACACAAACGTGAACATTAGTTATTTAATACGTTTTTCAATAACGACGGACTGCGAGATTTTTCTTTGCTATCAGACACACCACAAGCTGCGTGTCGAGCGTTATTGTACAATTCTTCAAAAAAAGAGAAAAAGAAGAAAAAAAGGCAGCCTCCACTTGTTTGAAGGATGAAGGAAGTGGAAATCGACTGAGTCCCAAATTATTGATGCTGTAGTAACAGGTGACCTCTGAAACAAAATAGAATCTTGGAGAAAACAGGTGACGAAAAACACCGAGCTGCTGGGGCCACGTAGTCCTGGCAGAGGCTCTCTAAGTGAAAAATCGCTGTAAACGTAATAATGAGCGACCCGCAGCTTTCCTGTGATGTATTCCACACAAAAACTGAAAAGGTAAAACTAACATTTAAATGTATGACCATGATTAGAACTTTCAGGCGTGTACTTACCAACAACAACACTAAAACTGTTTCAAGTACTGACATGAACCGGATGAATCACTGCGCTCACCTCTAACTTAGCTTTCCTTCGACCAGCGCCCCCTGGACTGCAATCCTCAGGAGCTGCAGTAGCTGTGTGTTGCTGTCAGTATTCAGGATTCAGATCCAAAGCTCTTAATGGAAACATATCAGACATGACCCAGATTACAAAAGCAGCACAACTCGCAGGTGTCGTGCCATCGAGCTCTTCATCTTCCCAGCGTCCCCTTCAAACCTAATGAGAATTGAACTCTAAGCACGAGATCAACAGCAACAGTGCTGCTACTGTGCCTGATGTCGCATTTTCAGAAAGTAATTCAAAGAGCTCAAGATATTTTAGAGCATCCATTTTGATCCACTTCATAAATACTCATGGGGAGCTTCTCCCCTGTGGAATAAGATCTGCATTAATAGGATACTTTACTTGTACAGTGCGTATATGTTGTATAAGAGCAATCTTGTTATTCACTTTACTGCTCTCAGAGAACAGAGGGAACTATTGCTATTATTGCTGTTCAGTAGAATTTGTCTTTTTCACATTAAACGGTGGAGTTAAAGGGAGTGTCAGACACTCAGAGGACTCGAGCTACATTATTTGATAACTCGTGGAGGCTTGTCGAAGAAAGATGAAAGGTTTGACGTCCGACCCTCGGCGGGCTAGCTGCGCCGTTACCTCTGCTAACCTGTCTGACCTGTTTGTTTGCGCTGGACAGCCAAGGCCAGCTCTGCTTTCATTAGCCTCCACAAGATCCATGTCCACGCACCTCACATCTGAGGGATTCAGTCTGTCTCTTTGGTACAGACTGAAACCCAGTGACGACGCTGGATCTGAGTTTTATTCACTGAACAATTTTCATATTATTTTGTGAATTTGACAAATTGTGAATGTTGGATATTAATGTTTATTCCTAATGTTTTCCTTTGTTTCTATTTCAAATATTTGTATTTTGAGCAGCTGCTTTTAGCACAGCAAAATCAGGTTTTGTTGCCGTTTAGTTGTCGGGCCAAATTCAGATGTGAAAAAGCCTTGGGGTTTACTGTGGATTTCTGTTTCCTGCTGTCAGACACATCAAAAGCTGCATGTTGAGTGTTATTGCACTATTCTTCTTCCTCGTCATCAAAAAAGGCAGCTACACTTATTTGAAAGATGAAAGAAATGGAAATCGACTGAGTCCCAAATTATTGATGCTGTAGCCACAGGTGACCTCTGAAACAAAACAGAAAACCAGCAAGAAATGTTGAAATTGGTCTCATTGTGCTAAGGCAAAGAATCTTCAAAAACATTTGTTGATCCAGATGATGAGTTAGCTCATCATCTGGTCCTATGACCATTTCTTACAAAACAAAAAAAACAAAAAAAAACTCCAGCAAAAAATTAACCTCCTTTAGCGAAGGTAAGTCTTTTTTCATGCTCCTTTTGCCACAGCTTACATCTAAAAACTGCCTTTCCTTTTCTGACTTCCACTGTGTCGAATGACCAGCTTTGAGATGCGGTACAATCCTGCCACAGCTCTAGAGCAAACTTTCTCAACCAGGGTGCCATCGGGCTTTGTCAGGGGAGCTTCTAAAGATTATGTCAACATAGTAGACATAAAAAAAAAAAAAAAACATTAAAAAATCCATGCTAAAAGCTAAAAACTGTTGAAATTGTTTCCCATTGAGGGCAAATTACCATCCTCCATCACGTGCCTTCTCATAACAATCACTTTCTCTTGGACTGGGGTCACGTGATATTTTTATATTGTAATATTCTGTTTCATGTCATTTCATTCTTGGCTCTCTCTCCGGACGACACTCTCCTCCACCTGGCCAGCAGCAGTGCACGTTATAGACGTGCGTCAGCTGCATGTCAGGCTACACGCCATGGAGGGAAGACTAGTAAAGGACAAATTGACGCCATGCGGATGTTTTTGACAGTATTAAGGACATTTTTTGGCAGTTACACTGACTGACACTCCAGCAGTGACAGCATGTGGCGCTGTTCTCTGTTTATGGACTGTATTTAATATGCGTCAACACATTCTTACACCATTTTCTGTCACAGCGGCTCTCTCTCTGTTGTCCTCTGTCTCTATTTGGAGTATTTATTGTGTTACAGAGCTTTGATATCAGCTCTACATCTCACTGACGCACTGGGCCCCTCGGCATATTTCTAGATTTATAGCCTAATTATCATAGACTATATACTGTTGATGTATATTGAACTCGGGCTGCTGCGTTAACTGAATGTCGTCTCATACCACACTGATGTCACTTCACAGTATTGCATGGAAGAAGATATTTAGTGAGAAATACTTTGACTCTGGTACAGCGTAAGGTGAAGAGGGAGGTGGAAAAGGTTAAACAGAAGGCGTGATGAGCTGTGGTTGTCGACTGGCGAGGCAGAGGGATCAAGCTGGGAAGGATGTGCCGCACGTTCAGGTGATTAAGGACAGGGAGGGAAATGTACTAACAAGTGATGAGAATGTGCTGAGAAGATGGAAGGAGTACTTCGAGGAGCTGATGAATGAAGAAAATGGGAGGGAAAGAACGGTGGAGGAGGTAGAAACTGTGGAACAGGAAGTTGGAAAGATTAGTAAAAATGAAGAGAGAACAGTTTTGAAGAGGATGAAGAATAGAGTTGGTCCTGATGACAGACCGGTAGAGGTATGGAAGTGTCTAGGAGAGAGGGCAGTGGAGTTTTTGACAAAACTGTTCAATATGATCTTGGACAGTGAGAAGATGCCTGAGGAATGGAGGAAAAGTGTACTGGTGCCGATCATAAGAACAAGGGTGATGTGCAGAGTTGTAGCAACTACAGAGGGATAGAGGAATGATGAGCCACACTCTGAAGATTTGGGAAGGAGTACTGGAAGCGAGGCTAAGAGAAGAAGTTAAGATTTTTGAGCAGCAGTACTGTTTCATGCGAAGAAAGAGCAGTACAGACGTCATGTTTGCTTTGAGAATGCTGATGGAGAAATATAGAGAAGGTCAGAAAGAGTTTCATTGTGTCTTTGTGGATCTAGAGAAAGCCTACGACAGGATGCAGAAGGAGAAACTGTGGTTCTGTATGAGGGAGTCTGGAGTGTCAGAGAAGTATATTAGACTCGTGCAGGATGTGTATGAGAGCAGTATGACAGTGGCGAGGTCGTTGTAGGAGTGATGGAGGTGGGACTGCATCAAGGATCGGCCTTGAGCCCCTTTTTGTTTGCTATGGTGGTGGACAGACTGACAGATGAGGCCAGGCAGGAATCTCCATGGACGATGATGTTTGCAGATGACACTGTGATCTGTAGTGAGAGCAGGGAGCAGGTGGAGGAAAACCTGGAGAGGTGGAGGTATGAACTGGAAAGAAGAAGAATGAAAGTCAGTCGTAGCAAGACAGAATACATGTGTGTGAATGAAAGAGAGGCAGGTGGAACGGTGAGGTTACAGGGAGGAGAGGTGGAAAAGGTCCATGAATTTAAGTACATGGGGTCACCTGTACAGAGAGACAGGGAGTTTGGTAAGGAGGTGAAGAAGCGAGTGCAGTCAGGGTGGAGTGGATGGAGAAAAGTGTCAGGAGTTATATGTGACAAAAGAGTAGCAGCAAAAGTGAAAAGAAGGTTTACAAGAGGGCAGTGAAACCTGCAGGGTTGTTTGGTTTGGAGACGGTGGCACTGACCAAAAGACAGGAGGCAGAGCTAGAGGTGGCAGAGTTAAAAGAGTCTGAGATTCTCTTTGGGAGAGACGAGGATGGACAGGATGAGGAACGAGCACATCAGAAGGACAGCACAGGGCGAACATTTTGGAGATGAAGTTAGAGAGGCCAGACTGAGATGGTTTGGACATATGCAGAGGAGGGACAGTGAATATATTGGTAGAAGGATGCTGAAGATGGAGCTACCAGGCAGGAGGCGAAGAGGAAATTCATGGATGTAGTGAGGGATGATATGCAGATAGTTGGTGTGAGAGAAGAAGATGCAGAAGACAGGGAGAGATCGAGGAGGATGATTTGTTGTGGCGACTCCTAGAAGAAGCTTGGTAGAGCCGAAAGAGGAAGAAAAGAAGAAGACTTTTACTGTGACATTCATATATAGTTGATGTCATTCAAGTCACTCAATGAAGACACATAATAATGAAGGAATATAGTAGGAGCACGTTTCTGTTTTGTTTTTTTTATACTTTTCTACTTTATACCCGTAATCCTATTGGCATTCCAATCCTACTCACTTCTACTTTATTTATAGTGCTAATTAGAAAGTATTAGCATGCTAACATGCTACATCAATGCTGTAAAAAGAGTAACCATCTCTCTGATGGTTTTTGGTTACAATTACACGTTAACCTTGTATATTTTATGTATTCATTTGTGTGTGTACATACTGTATATTGCATGCACAAGAGGAAACCTCCCTGACATCACCCTCTGGTCTCTAAACCAGCCATTTTGAAGCTTGAAAATTACTTTTAGGGCGAAGCCATGTTCGTTTGTTGGTTGGTTTTGGAATTTATTCTGACGAGGGGGGGGCCGACCAAGAGACTGTTGAGGTTCACGCCCATTTACACACCAGCACTTGACTCACGACTCCGGTTGCTGAGCTACGCATTAGCATTATCTTGAGTGGTTAAATTGGATAAAAAGAATAGCAATGCTGAAAAACAATTTATCACTGTGTACACAGCGACTTTGAAACCCTTCTGTGTCACAATCCACTCCTGGTTTTCCCCTCTACCAACCCACTCTACCTGCCTGCCCTAATCAACATCACTGGACTCATCTGTTCCCCCCCAGCCAGCTCTTAACCAGCTCCTACACACAAACTCTCTGCCAGATCGTCGTCGTGTCATGCACTACCTTCCAGA
>KV751323.1:4660068-4689568 GCA_001698575.1 Mola mola | reverse complement strand
CCTTCTGCCCCTGACCACGTCTCCTCGTCTCTGCCCTGGTAACCTGACCTGTCTTCTATCTCTGAACTTTGCATCTGCCCGTTCCCTTTCTGCCTGCAGTCTGCCCGGACTTCCTATCCGGAGACTCAGTTCCCATTCTAAACGTAGACTGTGCTTGCCAACCAGGCTTCCTGATTGCTGACCATTTGGCCTTGTGAACTTTGTTAATAAAGTCCTGAACTGTGCCATTCTAGGTCTGTGCTGTTCTTGGGTCCACTCTCGCACCCGTTACAGTCTGGCTCCTCGGCTGTTTCCCTTAAGAGCCATTTTTCCAGCTGGGCATCTACTACAAGTCACTTGACTATCTACATCTGTGACAGGTGGCGATCTATCAATCAAAATGTAGCTGTGCCTAAAAGACGACCTGATTTTTAACCTCTATCTTGTTTTAAACTGATACATTTGTTGTAAAAAATGATAACCATGTGCTTTTCTTCAAGACTTTAAACTACAGATTCAGATAGTGAACACAGTTTGAGCAGCCGAGTGAGACAGTAAGTCATCTGAGTGGGTGGGGTCGGGCACTTCCACAGCAGCTTCGCTCATGGGGGCTGGAGGCTTCCTCTGTGTTGTGTATACACTCAGTCTGTACGTATCAATATATATATTTTTTTTTTTAATTTATTGCAATCTTTAATATTGACTCCTGCCTGCAAGCTAAATGGCCCCTCGAGGACATTAAAACTTTACTGTCTCTATCTGGTCATGCTCACGCTGCGATCACAGCAACGGTTCATTTGTGAACTAAGCACAGATGATCCCACGCCTCAACTCATTTAGAAGTAATGAGAGTGACCTCGACTGTCATTTACATGATGTGTGCAAATAGTTTTTCATTTCCATCAACGTGCTGGTGAGCTTCCCTCTGACTGAGCATGGTGACATGTTTCAATTTCAAAAGTACCTTAATTCTATTGTGGCCAGGCTGACAGAGGCACGTGAAGAAACACTGCACAGCATCTTGAATGGGCCTCAATGACAGCTGCTCTCTGGATTTCATGATGCGGATGAGTAAATTTGCACATTGCGACGTGACACAAACACACTCATGTACTTTTGCAAACGCATGCGTACAAGAATGTTCACACATAAAAACCTGGTGAAGTCAGCAGTTTTGAAGACGCTAAACAAGCAGGAGAGCCATTTAGCCATGCAGGTCAGGTTTGAGGCATTAACTCGTGCACATAACATGACCACCCCACGACACACTCACAATCAGAGGGTTGTATACATTGGCAATATTTCCCGTTTGCTCTGCAGGGCAGACGGAGAGGCAGTGGATCTTCAGGGGAGCTAAGCCCCTCACTGGTAATAATCACCTTTACACTTCACACTGCCAGGGGGATGAATCACAGCGGATGGCGTCACCGTGTGCGAGACACTGAACAGGACCCCCAATAGGCCATGCCGAGGCTGGCTTTTATGGTCCTTGAGTTCGAGTGTGTGTTCTGGGGCGCAAAGAGAGGCCAATGATCAGACGCTGAGATGCTTGTGTGCCTTTCTGTACAACTGGCAGATTTATGTCAACCTTCTCAAAAAATGTGCACAAATGCTCTTCCAGCCTCATCAAAGTTAACACTGATGTTGTACCCTGACTCATACTGAGTTACATCTGTGCTCAGTTTTCTTTTGAGGCTTCATCTGAGCGCAGTCTGAAGATACAGAATCTCACCTTTCATTTTTTTATTATATAAACATGATTAGATTATTCTTATTTTCCCTGCAGCCACATAAGACATGATATCATGAGTTATTCAATTAAGGATAAACGGAGAGATCATGAAATAGTCTGGAATCAGCGACATTTTAGACATAACTGTGTCTGCAGATTAAAGCGAGAGGGCTACTGAGACTGCAGGCGTAATAAAATGGAATTTTATATGTGAGATCTACACTATGTGACGCAAGCAGTGAGCTCACCAATGAGGACGTGCCGGTGCGTGCCATCCAGCCTGTCCCAGGAGACACTCACCACCAACGCAAACCACTGACCAAAAAAAAAAAAAAAAAAAGATGGGTGAGTAATCTGCGATGTGGTGCCATGCTGCAAGTAAAGATCAGACGGTGACTTTTTAAGAACTTCATCAAACAGCATTCTGTATGTGATGGAAGTTGACACTTTTGTCTCCCATTAAGACACACACTAAAAGTAACAAATATATCACTAACAGTGTCCATAAGCACATTGAATCAGGTAATGACGTACAGTCAGTTAGTTAGTGTTTAGTCTGTGCCACTTCTGGGCCGTCCCACATGGGATTACCAGACACCATCACTTTCTGAAAAAAAAAAAGCAATATAAAGAATATAGAATATAAGAATATAAAGAAATATAGCAGCTCCTGGCAATATATGTAGTGGTGAAAATTCATACATCTCTTGACCAAGAACCAATCATTTGTTTATCCCATATAAATATCTTTCTTGTCAGCCTATTTTCCTCCATATCAAGTAAATGGTTCCAAAGCTGGTCTATGCAAACCTTCTGACGTAAAAGTGCAGCACTGTGAAAGTTACTTGTCCTCTACCTTAATATTACATTATGGACTAAAACACACAATATTCTACTGAAATATTATGTTTATTTATTATTCAGCAGCATATAAACTGCTGCCAATATGCCCGTTTGTCAGTTTCAGTGGCACCCCCACCACAGACCGACAGAATAAATTCTCCCTTTATGAATGTTACGCTTTTTAGTTTCTGCCAGAGCTATTTTAGACAGATGCTCATTCAACTGTGAGGCTCCAAACTGTAGCCTGCAGCTGTGCCTGTGAAATACTACTTGTAACCATTTATAATATTTAGTTGGCCCTTATTGGTATAAATTGGGCGAATGAACTGTAATAATGATGAAGAATAGATGAAGAGTAGAAGAAGAATTATGAAGAAGAAGAAGAAGAAGAAGAAGAATAAATGTTATATATACATGAAATATCTAACAATGTAATTTATATTAATGTAACACTGAGAAGGGAGAGTCTACTTAATTTGTACTGCAGCAGCCAAAGTTCAAAACCCTCTGCTGTGATATACAGGTGTACTCCAGGGTGTCATTTAGGTGTTAATTATGCCTAAAAGTGCTGAGAACTCGGTTCGACTGAGGAGTAAAATTACAACATTGTTGCATTTTTGTTTGGTGGATTTGCTTTCACACTGAACTTTGCCGAACGGAGCAAACCTTCTGAATATTGTCATGTGTATTGTCATCGGACAGAGCTGGGAGAACGAGCCGGCGCATCCACCTGTGCGGACCCAGAAACAGTAGACATACACCACATTTCTGAGGTGATGGGATGTTGTGATTTTACTCTGCTGTTAGAATGAAATAAATGTTTTACATGAAGGCGCCCAGTATGAGCGGCAGGCGAGGCAGCGAGTCGTCGAGCATTTCATATTTTACGTGATGTGAATGAGCCCCTGACCAGAGCAAGAGACTGTGATATGTTGCCCTGGTTACACGGACAAAGAGCTGACTTAATGCTATTTCCAAATGCTTTGGTCTGCAACTTGGCCTGCTTTGCTTTCATACCTCAAAGGAACCGAACCAGGGTTCACTTGGCAGCGAGATGAGACCGCTGCTTTGCTTGTTTGGTTTCGAATGAGCTTTCACACCTGCCCAAACGAACTGGACAATGGGAGAAAACGCACAAGGGTTCGTTTACAGCAGACCAAACGGCTCTGGTGTGAACGCGCCCCAACTCAGCCCAGTCACAGTCCTGCCACTGAAACATGAATTTAATACCCTCTGTTGTTGGCTGTTTGGAGGAATTTTACTTCATTTCACATTTATCTAGTTTCTGTCTCCTCACAAGACTCAACCGCACCATTGGGCCAATTCAGGCCCACAGCAGTACTGATTAAGTGTGAGGAGAAGTTAATCAGTAGCCTCACAGTCTGAGACAAAGGCATTATGACCAATGTAAAGCATCATCTGACTAACCAACAGAATAATCACACATGTGGATTATGGCCTTAACACGTGAACTTGGGCCTTATACACCCTTTTCAGGAAGACAGCTTTAGACTCGGGGATGGTTCATCATTTGCGCTGCTCATCTCTGTTCTGTTTGATGCAACAAGCTGAAATAAATACTTCTGCTTAAGACAGTCCTCTCCTGAGGTCTTGCTTCATCTCCCCCGATTTCCTTCACATGCTTTAAGAACGAATACACAAGTCTTCATTTGCACTTTTTTATATAACATTTTATGAAAAGGACTGAAAAATAGTTCAGTGCTTTTGTGAACAATGAATTCTTTTTGGTTGTAGTATTAATGTTAAAAGTAGGTGGCATTAGTCATTGGCAGCTTGTAGCGTGAGTAAAAGAGTGGTTGCAAGTGTGGTATTAATAGCAGCAATAATGAATACATTACACAGATCAATAAAATGTAATAGAATAGAATATTTTGGTCTGACACACTAAGCTCAAAAACAACAGCGGAAAACAAACACCGTTGGCAGCGTGACGATCAAATGCTTGTCTACTAAAGCCCACTGGTTACTTCCTCGAGAGAAATTATTAGCAAAAATCAAACATTTTTGCCCTGCGTTCAACCAGTGGAAGAGACACATACAGTCTGCTGTGTGGTGGCTTACAGGCGCTGGGGGCTGGCACTTTTTACATCACATATCGAAGGTTCCTGGAGGTTCATATAATACACCCAATGTCTATTTGTTTAAACCTTGATGAGACTCTTTGAAGAGTGATGTCTTGCTCTCATCACCCTCCCATTGCCAATTAAAGGAATCCCCATCAGAGCCATATTTTTTTACTCACTTCTTACATAACCAGTCGTCTTTGACTGAACCATCCCCTTGAAAACAGCCACATGTTCCTGACCAATCAGGAATGTCAAGCAGAGCGAATCAGTGAACAGTGAGAAGTCGAGTCCCAGATGCCTCTCGTCTATCTGCCAGTCTGTCTCTTCCTGGTTTCTGTTCCAAAGCAGATGCTTACCACCAGTCAGCAGTGGCATTGAAAGGATGCCCCCTCATACTGAATTCTGACTGGGTCAGTGCAATATAACTGTCACGTCTGACAGCCGAGACCAAGCTGGGAGGGTGATGGAGCCGAGGCAGACTTAGACGGACGAGGGGTGAGAAATCGAGAGGCAAGTCAACAGCAAAAAAAACCAAACAGGTGTGAACGCAAAAAAAACAAGAAAAAAGATGGAAAAATGGGCAGTGGAAGAAGGGAGGAAAATTAACAAGAGCGATGGGATGCTTGGAAAGTGAGAGAGGCAGAATGTACAAAGAGACATACAGAATGTTTGAAGCTGCCTGTCTGACATTCAAAGACAAGCTTAACAAGGTGGCTGAGCTCTGAGACTGAAAGGCAGGATGAAGAGGAGGAGGAGGAGGAGGAGGATAGGAGAGATGAGGGGTCCCTGTGTTACAATCTGTCATTGAGGAAAACTGACAAAACCAATAACGCAATCTCTGCATCTTAAAACTAGTGTAACACAGTCCAGGTTTACCACCATTTGCAGTATGTGATGAGGTCTGCAGCACTAAGCCAGGGTGTCATTCATTAATTTATGGACATGGCATACATGCACCCCCCCCTACTATGCACCAAGATTCCCATTACTGCTCGGAGATGAGGTATAATGGTGAGCTGCCGTGAACAGGCCCAGAGGCCACAGGTTCTTTAGAGCGAGTAATATTTTTTGTGAAGGGGTGCAGTTTGCTTCGGAGCAGAGTAACGAGTGAGCATGAGAGCATAGTGCAGAAAAAAACCCTGACACATACACTGGTGAGTATTAACACATGCAGAGAGTTTCTCTGGGGAGCACTGTGAGGTGCGAGAGAAAAGGTACACATATGTGAGAGGGATAACGACTCCGGTGTTGCTGATCAGAGGGCTAAGATGAGAGGCTGATGCTGCAGATGCGATTACTGTATTTCAGGGCTCGAACCTGTGAGCTGAATTCATAATTTCCTCAGGGTTTAGAACAAGTGTCCTTGGCCTCAAGTATGTGTGTACTTTGAGATCTGTGGGTGTGTCTGTAGAAAAATATGACCGGCAGACAGTGAAGTAGAGAGTTCGAATAGAGAAAAAACAACTGTAGAGAGCTAACCAGGTCTAAAAACACTATGAGATTGTAGCCACAATGTGCAAAGTATTATTCACCCTTTCGTAAGCATCAAATAACAAGTCAACTAACTGTGCCCGAAAAATCCCTGATGTGCACATAAAAGTGGCAGTGCAGCATGAGACACATCAGGTTGTTGTTGAGGAAATGCGTGATCGATTTGCCTCTCGTTTGGTGCGGACTGCGCTCACTGTAACGAAGGTATGGCTGAAAAAAATGAATTATGTATGTCAGAAAATGCTTAAATCAGCAGCAATCACCTGTCTATCTTGAGAATGTAATTTGTAGGGAGTTAAACTCTGCACAGCAACTAGTGGTACTTTGCTAGT
This sequence comes from Mola mola, assembly GCA_001698575.1. Taxonomy (NCBI): domain Eukaryota; kingdom Metazoa; phylum Chordata; class Actinopteri; order Tetraodontiformes; family Molidae; genus Mola; species Mola mola. Next base: position 4,683,104 of record KV751323.1, on the reverse strand, counting down.
GTAAACAGGACTTATATTCCATAATTAATCCTGGTGCAAATGATTTTGTTAAATGTGGAAGTGAAATGGAAAAGCTACCATAACAATTTAAGACCAGGGTTTTGTGGTAAAAGTGGGTCAACTTTTACACAAAGAGCTAAATTTGATTACTTCATGAGTTGAGCATTAAACTTCCACCAGACCTGATTCAGTGAATGATGGTGGGCCCATTTCACTGCGATCAGCTAGTCTGAAGTTCTCCTGGGTAGATGTCTCTCTATGCTCTCAGTAGGATTATTTAATATTCAGCATCAAACAACGGGGATGAATTGCACAAATACAAAAACAGTCACAAGCTTGTCTGCAAATTCAGACAAACAAACAGTCTGAGGTCTCCGGACAGGATGGATGTGAATGAGCAAACACTCATCAGAGAGAGAGCTTGAGAGAGCAAATCCAGCATAAACAGGGCTTTAAAGAGGCCTGAGCTATCATAACGGACCAAGCTGTCTGAATATTTTGAAACATTCAGCAGACACAACCAGGGACATAATGTGCATCGTACTTTATTCCCTGATTCTGACACCCCGTCTTTGTGAGGATCCTGGAGTCAAAGTCTCTTTTTAAGACTTATATTACTTATATTGCTTTGTGCTGACTTGTTAATTATTGCTGAAATTCAGCACACAGCAAACTGCAAACCTAAAGACACGTAGACCTTACGTAGACACGTAGACCACGTAGACACAGGAATGTTGTAAACAATACACAGGGCTTCAGAATATCCTGGGATTTATGCCTTCAAGCAGCAAGGCTTGAAGGCTGGGTGGTAGACCAGATTTTATGTCCTGTGACACACACTCAGTGGCAGCCTATGGTAGATATTGTATAGAAACCCGGCCCAAAATCACTGCTGACTAAAGCACCTTGCATGCGGGAGCAGAGCAGCCTGCTGGCAGCGACGATGGAGTAACTAAGCAAGGATGGACTTCACATAACAGTCACTCAATGAAAACACAAGCCTTGGCTCTGTCTGCAGAGCCTCTCTCCCCCTCGCTGGAAAATCTAATAACCGATGTTCACAGTGTCTCTCCTGCCTCGTCCAAGGCTGACGCGTCCTTATTAGAATAGATCGGCTTCAATCGATTTGTCTTTAAAAACCTCAGGGAACCAAAAAGGCCCAATTGATTCTCTGGTTTATAGTGATGGCATGTAAGAAGTTTGAGCCTTTTGGTGAAGACACCTGGATGCCAGCGAGTGAGCAGCAAGGACACATAAGCGGCGTGTGGGATGCTGGTACTGTACATGTGTTTCGTTTGTGCTGGGGCTTCTGTCGGGGATAGCTCACCTGTCGGTGTAATTCAGGTGCCAGCCGGTGTCAGGCCGGCGATTTATCAATCACGAACACGTCAGGATATCACAAGAGAGCAAAACGCCGTTGGAGATATGGCAGCACCGCTGCAGGGACACGCTCACAGAACCACACCGATTCTGCCTGAATATGACCTTAAATAAGGTGCCTTGATCATCAGAAGTGGATTAATAAATGCTGAGCTTCATCCAATTTTCTAGACGTTATTTTAATAATAATTTTAATATGGTTTATATTAAGCCTCTCTCATATTGACCTGACACTGAATACAACAACACTGTGAAGGACTCAGTAATAATAGCAAACAGACAGCCATGACTGGTTTTCAATAAAACGAAATTATAGTTATTTGTCACGTTATAACCTGATCTTTAGGAACTGAAACTTAAATGTTGAACTTGACAAGCCTTCTAATGGGCCCTCCCAGTCCACAGCTGGGGGAAATTTTAGTCCTACATGTCCCATCATGCAAGGCAACATAAACTTTCAATTAGAACACCCTCATCTTTCTGTCCATGCTGCTAGTTTACTCGTGGATTCAGTTGATGAAAGACAATATATAGCTGTTTTAGATTTTTTGTTGAATGATTCTTGCATGGCTAGGACTGTGACATTAATATGTAAAACTGATGGAAGGGCCCCCTTATAGGAGGTATTTTTCCTTGTAAGTTCTATTTTCCCTATATTAGCCCCTAAATTTTGTACTACATAAGTACTACATAACAGCCCAGGGCAAGTCAGATCATCAGAAATAAATGCTTGAATATGGCACCAACTATGCTGACAATTCAAAAAATTATTACAAGTGTCTGGTAACTCGGAGTATGTACCTGCCTTGAAGCGCCGATGTGTTTTTGACTCTGTAACTGTAGAGATACTGGATAAGACATATGTTTGTACAGACTTTGTTTGTCTAAAGGTCTCTACATACTCCGCAAGAATATAGAAATGTGTTTTGTCTCCCAGGGCTGTGAGTTCTAGCAGCTTGTTCTCCACACTTCACCTGGGCAGAACTTTGTTTCTCGTACGGTGTCCAACAACTATTGTGTGATTGGTCAGAAATTTGAAGTAGGCGTGGTTAACTTTTCTGACAGATTCCCACAATGCTTAGCGTGTGTGACATGTGCTGCAGTGGGAGGGCCCAATGAGGACTTCCCAGGAGTTCTGCACCTGAGTTTCTCGTGAAGTATGAACTGTCCTGGCCAGAACAAACTCTGTCCTTGTTCTTACCACCTCGAGAAAACAAGCAAGTTTCTCTGTTCTTGCCGAGTATGTAGAGGCCTAAACCTTTCGGTGGTTTGTCTTGCGGACGGCACAACCCAGACATGACCACTCAGGACAAGTGGCGGAAAAAGGGATTCACTTCAAAAGGTTCTACTTGCCATGTGCTATTTTACCGTAGAGCCTTGTTGAGGTTTTCGTTTTTTTTGCGAACTCCACACTGAAGTAATTATCAATGAATTAAAGATGTATTTTGTGGAATTTTAGAGTCTAAAAAAATGGGAAACTTAATTGAAATTGTCCTTTAACTTCATAAAAAGTGAGAAAGTTCTTGTTTAACTTTTATACAGATTCCAAGGAAAGTCAAATATTTTTTTAATTCTTTACTGCGGTTGCCTTGGGATAACAAGATAATCAAGAATTAAAAAGGTTGCTTCCATTTATCATTAATAATGTCCATCAGAGATGGGGAGTACCAAGCCAACAACGACATCATTTTAACAAGAAAAATATGCAAATGTTAAGACCAAAGATGACTTATCACTGCTTAACGTATCATCTAAATATACTCTGAATATCAGAGAATTATAATCAGCCAACATGATGATGTTGGCTGTATATGTTGCACAGGTTTAAGCAGATTTTTGTGTGCTTTGATAAACAAAGTGGATCTGTGCGTAGGTGTAGAGATGGCATATACAACCAGTAATCCTTGACATCAAGACTATTTGCTGCGTTGCAACTACAATCTCAACATTACTTATGTTTTATTAATGAATTTTTTTTTCCCCACTTCATGTGGTGCTGTGACAGCTGTTTTGATTACAAACTGAAGTGCAGATAGGGCTCTCGTTTGGACTGGTCCAGCTTTTGTACTGTCTGGTAGAGCGGATGCCATGATTGGCCAAAAAAAAACAAACAATGGGAACAGGATTATGGGCACAAACGCAGACCACAGACAGGGCGGATCACAGTCCACTTATGATTATGACCAAACTCACAGTCTAATGGGAGGCAGGGATCGAAACCAGGGAGTCAGTCCGGAGAAGCAAACAGGAAGTAATCCAAAAACTGTCCACAGTCCCAATACCAGAAATCCAACACAACAAGAAAACATGTGAGTACGACAAGGGAACACAAGAGAGGGAGAAAAAGACAGGCAGCCAAACACGCACGAAGACCTGACAGACAACACTGTGAGCCGAAGAACTTAAATACACAAGGAGGGTGGAGATAACTGGACATACCGGTGTGGGTCAAAGAACGAGACACCGGTGACACACATTAAGGTCATCACAGAGAGGAAACACAGGATGGAACAGAACCTACAGAATAAAACAGGAAACACTAGAAAACAGATGGCAGGGAAAAACACGGGGAAACTTAACACCAGAAACAGAAAACACTGAAAGAACACAGTTGACAACCAGGGGAGGAGAGTAGGGACTTGAAAAGACACCTAAACATAAGAAACACAGGCATGAACACTAGAATACAAAGACAAGTAAAACATGAAAGAGTTAGGTCAACTCATTTACATACACATTCATCTGAATAAACACAACAGGAAGAAAAACTAGAAATTCTGACCAAAAAAAAATCACAAAAAAATAAGAAACTGGAAAATCAAACATTTGCCAAAGCAAAAACCCAAGAACCTGACAGCAGAGGCTTAACGGTTGGCATCAACATGACATTTATGCTTTGTCCACAGTGCTCTAAAGTCAAGGAGTGTATTATAATACATGATTTACATTCATTATTTAACTTACACCTTCTCTTTGCTCGAGTCTTGTGTTTTGTCACTTTACAGCTCGTCTCCTGACACTTTGTGGTTTCTATTCAGTTGTAAATAAACACACTCAGCTTAAGAGGCCGTTGGCTCTGAAGCTATTCTTGTATTGAGGAGCCAAGATGCTAGATAATGCAAAATCCATAAACAAATTGTTACACAGCACATCCACCGTTTCCTTACCAAAAGACAAACAAGACCTTTCTGCCGCATGAACTGTAAGAGTAGTTCTTAAGTGAGTAAAGCTCAAGGTGGAGCATCACCTCCTCTTAGTGATGTCATCTACTCGCAGAAAACACATTACAGCAAAAGGTCAAAGCATGATGGGAGTACAAAGAATCAGACAAGCGAAGATTCTATTGATTGACTCTCCTCTGTCTTTTACTGCTTTGACTCATGGCCAACCCTTTCTCCTGCCGCACTGCCGGCCTCAGAGCTCAGCAGCACGCTGTGCCTCAACGCAACTGCGGCAGCTGGCATTTACAGTCACGCGGCGGTAACAACGCTGTAATGACAGGGGTGTTGGCGGGACACAGACTCACTCTTTAAACAAAAACTACTGTCACTGAAGAAGTCAGGAGTCAGTGCAGCCAGGAAAGTGAAAATAAAGCCCGGCACAGATGCGAGGATCAAAACAGCTGCTCCCATTCTTTTCCATGTATAAGCCCGCATTGATACCTTTTCCCATTCGCCTCCTGCTCGGCCCCCATGGCAGCTCCTCTTCTCAGGCAACTCCTCGGGCAAGAAGAAGCTGTAACTCTTCTTTGTAGAAACAACTGATGAGAAATATCCTGAGCCGTGCGACCAACAAACCACATTATTATAAAGACAATGCCTAAAATGAAACTGTCCTGCGAGCCATAGCTATGGGGATTCACCCTTCAGGTGAGAAATCATGTTTAATTACGTTCAGTTGGTTTACATAATTTCAAGCTTATGGCTATGCTAGACATTTTAATTAGATCTGGCAGTCCCACACCCTGTGCGGTCTTCTCCCGTCATATGACGTGCAGCAGCTGCGGTGTGTGTATTCAGGTATTTAAGTGTATTTAGGAGCAGAAGTGCACCAATGTTCGACTGAACCATGAAGCCAAATTTCATTTGTACTTTCATATGGGTCAACGAAACTTAATGATATCCGGGCAATCATGGAAAAGGACAAATGACAGTCAGAAACCCCTTCACTGCTCTCGTTCTGTAGGTAGATTGCAGCTTAATGTTAGATTAGCTGATAAAATAACCAAGAGTGAGTCACAAGGGTTGAGTACCGAGAAAGCGTTTCCCTCAATGCCATCAATTAGCTCAGATTCGCTCTAGACTTACAGTATGTTATTAACACCGCCTAGATGGATTTTGATTGGCTGTCCGTGTTGTTGTAATAGTTGAGGCGTGGACTCCACTTGAGTTTTTAACATACAAAGTTAAAAGAATGTAGTTATAGTAATTGTTGTCTTTCCCGGGGTGGACGGCCGTCTTTTGCTTCAACACATTTTGTCAATGGCAAACTCCGCCTCTGCCTGTCAGTCAGAAACTAAATGAACCAAGGTTTGTTGCCACTTGTTTTCTTCATCTGCCTCCTTCCTGGACCCCGCCCACTTGCCCTCTCCCTCCATCTCCCCATCTGTCATTCCTGGAGGCTCTGCGCTTGTTCTTGTTATCGCTGAGGAGACCACGGGGGCTTTGTGTCGGGGTGCATGTGTTTGACGAGCAGGAGGCCACGGTGAAAAATGAGGCAGGTGGCAGCAATTTATCAACACTTGAGCGGAAGGTGGGGGGGCAGCGCTGAACAAGATGCTGAGGATTTTTCTGTGTGAAGCTGGGCATGATGAAATAGATGCGGTTTCTCCTCCACTGCATCAAGCATGCAGCACAGAGCATCGATGCACAGAAAAAGGAGAGAGGGGAGAGGGTCTTTCCTCCATCCGCAGGCTTACACTTCCAAATCAAGCATCAGCTTTTCTCCCTCAGCAGCTCCCTCCCTCATCCCAGGAAGTCCGTCTTTAAGGGTTTGCTCTGCAACTCGACCACATGCACTTTTCCTCTTTCTTCTCGTCCCTACGCAATTTGTGTCTCTGTTGGCGTGGAAACAGAATGCCGATAGAATCGGGGAATGAACAGGGGGGAGAAACTCTTTCACACTCCAGCGATGCCATGTCGACTCTCTCACTTTCAAACCATCTCTTGATTAATCTCCCACCTTACGATTCCGTCGACTCCCACAATCAGCATGCACACACACACAAACCCACTAACAAGCCTTACGTTTTCTGACCTTTTCCCAATTTATCTCCTTACCCATCATTTCTACTCCCACTTCCCCGACTGTGATGTGCAAACAGACGCACAGATGCTGTACAGACACATGCGTTACACTCTGGGATTGTACTACTGGCCTCGCTTGGCGCCTGCAGCTGCCTCAGGTACACTGAGCACCTCTCTCCACTGGGAGGACCACCTGGAAGGAAAAAGACGCATGCAGGAAGGAGGGTCAAGTGATAAAGAGCATTTTTAAAAAAAACAAAAAAAAGGTGGATAACAAAAATGCCAGAGAGTAGATTAATTAAGACTTGGCTTAAAGTTGTGCTTCACGGGTGTGAAATTGCTAATGACTCCATCTGGTTAATATCTCGAGCTGACTGCGCTCTCGCTGCCAAGTAAAAGAGAGTCACACACAGCAGATTAGAGAGGGCTGAATATATACAAAACACAGCTGAGTCACCGAAACTGGAACAAAACCAGGGAACAATAAGTGGGGATGGTTTGGAAAAAAAAAAAAGGGACAAATAAGAAAACAAGACAACAGCAGAGAAAAGGGGGCTGTAAGATGGCCTCATCGTTAACATCTTCTCTGAGCGCTTTCTCTTCCATGGTCATACAAACTGAACGATGGAAGCTCCCGGCCGTGATGCAGTGACATTTAAATCAATTTGCCCCGAAACAGGACGCAGGGGAAAAGCAAAGGGCTGTTGTAACCAAGCTGGGCTGCTTGGCTGTAGCTTTGTACTGTGTCAAACAGCAGATAAAACAGGCTGATTGGATGCTGCCAGAGTAAAGGGATTCTCCATGTTCGACACATTAGCCACAAATGGCCCGTTCAGCAGAAACACAGCAGTGCTTGTGGACACCTCCTGTCTTTTAGGCTGCACAATGTTCACCAGATAGTCATAAACTTCAGGCAGTTGGTTCATCACAGCTCTCATTTCACAGCCTGCTGCGGGTGGAACTAGGGGGTCACATCAAATCAGGTCTTCAGACCCCATTTGTGAGTGTCAACAAATATCTGAGGACCTTTTTCCCGAATTCACTATGGAAAAAAATACTACTGTAATGTGATCAAGTAGCAAACAATTTCTCTTCGTTAGAAGTGGAAGAAACTATGTCTTTCTGATTTAATGCATTTGAATTCTTATTAGCATTTATTTGAAATCATTCATGCCTGCTAAGAAAGAGTATCTTATTACTTGGCACAAGTTAAGCGCTAAGAATGTCAACGAGTCCGATAGGGAAAAGCAGCACAAGCAGTCAGACAAACAGGCAATGTGAAGCAGCTGCATGAAAACTTTCTCTACTCATAGATGGAATTGAGGATCAACCCACCCACCATATTAGTAAAAATCTTATGTCAACTTGGTGTGGACAGACATTAACATTAATTCAAAATAAATTAAATTTAAGATGGACTTGAAACTTCTCTTCTGTAGAAAATTAGGATTTTCTGAAATCACTGTGTGTGCGCAATGGATCGTGATTGGAGAGAAACAAAGATCCGGAGACAGATGGAGAGCAAAAAAAATAAATCAATAAAATAATAAAATACAATTGTTAGAGTTTTGTGCCCCTGATTCACCTGATCATGTTTTATTTAATGTCTCATAGAGGCAAGTTTGGCGCCAGAGCTGTCTGCTCCACAGTCTGGGTCACACACACACACACGCACACACACACACACACACACACACACAGGCACGCACGCACACAGGCCAATTACCCAAATTAAGGTTTAATTACAGATATTTGCCTTGGTTTGGCAAGAGAAGATTAAATTCCACAGGTATGTGGAGGTATTTTTCTAAACAATAGAAATATAGGCGGAATAATAAATTTCCAACTTCAATGAGCTATGATAGGTTATGGTGTTTTCTAAAATATTAAGTACTTTAACACAGAAAAAACAACTCATAGTGAGTTCTGACTACATACCTTAACAACACTATGCTACAGGAAACTGTAACGCTGATGGGAGAAATCCACTATTTTGTGCTTTGTTTAGAATAACAAAACATTTCTATACTAGCATATAAAACATACAAGTTCATCTACAAAAATTAAAATATCATAGAAATTATTTTTTGCTATTTACTATTACAAAACTATTTACAAAAAGTTAAACTTTCATGTACTCAATATTAATTAATTATTACACGTTAAGTGAAATATTTCTGGTCATTTTTGTTTTTATTTTGAGGATTATGGCTTATAAACAGTCGTTACAGAGAAATATTCTGCCAATGACGCAACTTGAAACATTTTATTTATATAATTAGTCTAAAATACAAATGTTCACTAAAACACACAAAAAAAATCTGAATATTCAATTTTTTTGAGGTGCACTAGTATAAAAACAAATTTTCATATATGAAGATGAAAAGAAGAAAGCAAAATACGAAATTACATGCATGTTTCTTCCACAATTAAACCAAAACACCATGAAAAAATACATTTTTGCATTTTTAATAAAGCCCCCCCAGCACTTCAGTGCCAACTTCTGTACACATCAAGATGGGGACATCTAAACAGAACGATTCAACCAACTTGAGTCCACCGTGACATGACCTGCAACGAAAACACACCTGGACACACCGTCATCCATTGTGACCCTACCTGTCGATAAATAAACATCAACGGGTTATTTTGAATTCCTTTAAATTTACAGTTATTACAGCAAATATCTACAGCATCGCAATGGCTACTCTCCCTGGGGTCCTCGCAGGCTACTCTGTGACCCAGCATCATACAATAACATTATACAACAAAGACACAACAAAATTACGCTGCGACTGTAAAGTGAGGGGATGGGGTTTAAAAGATGAGCGACTGAATGTGTGAGTGAGTGAGTGCTCTCATAAAGAGAAGGGGGGTAGGTGACGAGACGTTCACCCCCTCTGCAGATGAGTCCGCCAGTAAATACTGCGCCAAACATCACCTCTGCAACAAGCTGCGTCCTCTCCAACTATCTAATGAGCGTGTCTGCTCCCGGCAGAGCATATCCGTCTAACCTCGGGCTGAATGCCTCCGCAACGTTTTCACTGACAAGGTTTTCAAAGGGGCAGTGAAGTTTGCATTACAGCAGTAAAACTGAACCATTTCCTGCTAACTATGCACGCCTGCACGGCCCCTGAAAATGTCTGGTGAACGGGCCCTCCATAATCTCCTTTACTGACATGCGTTTTCTCTCTCTCTCTTTGACGTGAACGCGGTCAGAACGTTGTCATTACTGACGTCATCCTCTGTCTCACCGGTGGAAACTGCAAGTGAAGCAGAAGCCGAGAGGTAGAACTAATCTGCCATTAAGAAGAGATCACTCCGGTATAAGAAGGCCCACAGCTTTTCTAGGGTTTAACTATCAGTAAAATCATATTGCTGTTCAGCAATAAAAGCAATCAATAGCAGTGAAAGATGCTAAGTCCAGCACATCACTCCATCACTAAGCCGTGATAGGTTTTTATCCTCTTGCCTCGACTCCTGGCTTTTTCTCTCCTCTGCAGGCATTGATTTTTCCACACTCTTGCCCTCTCCCTCTCCCTCTCCCTCCTGTTGTTTCTCCTCCTTCATTTCGGATCCTTCCTTCTCCTCTCCTGCTGCTCTACCTTTCATGTCTCCCTCCTCTGTCTCTGACGTAGACAGAAATGATATTTCTCTTCCTGCCTGTTCACACAGAGCGTCTGCGAGTGGATAGGAATTACCACGCAGCCCACAGCTACTATAAAAACTAAACTCCTGCTTTAACAAGGAGGTGTTTCTTAAATCACAAAGAGTAGCCTGGCCAAAAACAAGTGTATGCACCACTGCTCAGCTGCACATATACGTGAGGGAGGAGATTTATACTAAATAAACCAACAAGCTCTGAATCTCCTGTTTAGGGGCTCATCCAAGCATTTCACATTTTAAATTTGGGGCATTTGTAAGACAAGCTTCCTAAGTGAAAATGGTTTTTTTATGGGTACATTTGTGCCTCACTAAGTCTAACAGACAATTGATAAGGCCCCTCTACATCTGTCTTATTGTCTTAATGGCCTCCGGATTCCGTCTCTGCTATTTGCAGAGGACGTGGTCCTGTTGGCCTCATCGAACAGTGACCTCCAGCTCTCACTGGGACGGTTTGCAGCCGAGTGTCAAGCGGCGGGGATGAGAATCAGCACCTCTAAATCTGAGGCCATGGTTCTCAGCCGGAAAAGGATGGATTGCCCACTCCAGGTCGGGGGAGAGTCACTTCCCCAAGTGGAGGAGTTCAAGTATCTCGGGGTCTTGTTCACGAGTGAGGGGAAAATGGAGCGGGAGATTGACAGACGGATTGGAGCAGCGTTGGCAGTGATGCGGACGCTGAAGCGGTCCGTTGTGGGGAAGAGAGAGCTGAGCCAGAAGGCAAAGCTTTCAATTTGCAGGTCAATCTACGTCCCAACTCTCACCTATGGTCATGAGCTCTGGGCAGTGACCGAAAGAATGAGATCGCAAATACAAGCGGCCGAAATGAGCTTCCTTCGCAGGGTGGCTGGGCTCAGCCTTAGAGATAGGGTGAGGAGTACGGACATCCGGAAGGAGCTCAGAGTAGAGCCGCTGCTCCTCCGCGTTGAGAGGAGCCAGTTGAGGTGGTTGAGGCATCTTGTTAGGATGCCTCCTGGGCATCTCCCTGGGGAGGTGTTTCGGGCCTGCTCATCCGGGAGGAGACCCTGGGGCAGACCGAGGACAGGCTGGAGATATTATATCTCTCGGCTGGCTTGGGAACGTCTTGGTGTCCCCCCGGAGGAGTTGTCAGAAGTGGCTGGGGGGAAGGAGCGTCTGGATCTCCCTGCTGAGGCTGTTGCCCCCGCGAACCGGACCCGGATAAGCGGCAGAAAACGAAACGAAACGAAACGAAGGATGATCATTTCTAATGCTTCATTTTGTTGTATGGCTGCAAAAACCCAGGCTTAGATATTTGCCTTTTTATTCCACATTTAGCGGACTCTTCCTAGTAAATGCAAAAATATAATAATTATTAGAGTCAAGTTGATTATTTAGTGATCAATTAGGGGGATAACATATATTAAGCACATTAGAGCACATTATTTTAACACCTAAGAACAACTTGGAGATGCCTTCACTTGAATATTTCCATGTTCTGCACTTCCACTTTACAACATTGAATTAAATGTTGAGCTGTTTATTCCGCTATGTTTCTAACTTTAGTTATTACATAATATAAATCAGCTATTATAAATAAATCATATTAATAATCTACCTATAAAAGCAAAGAATCTCTCTGTCTGTCACACAGCACCAAAACCGTTCCTCGGATTGACTTCAAACTTAGCAGGTGTGCTGCTGATGACCAAAGGATGTGTACAGATGTGCCTTTGGTGCAGTGTGGATGGACAAGGCGTTCAGTATTAATAAGAATCTTGCTAATTCTAAGTCGTACGTCTGCCTTTCTGAGCAAAACATGTACACCACCACTCTGTCTTTACAACCCGTAGTGTGGTTGAGGATGGAGTTACATCTGTTACAAAGTTTAGTCCAGCAAACATGAGCCTTGAATGGGCCCAGTGCTAATAAACAATAACTCAATACAAGCATTAAATCATTTTATGTATCAGCAGTTGACATTTTTTAATGACCAAAGCATGATCCAACACCTGACATATCATTTCTTTCTGAAAAATTAACTGGAGGGTTGTTGAGGCATTGAAAGTAAAATGAAATGAATGAATGAATGAATGAATGAATGAATGAATAATGAATTACTCTTTGGAATCTATTAAAATATCCTGAAATGTTTTTGGGGCTGTCCAACCCACTTAATTATCCTTCCTTGGCAAATGTTCATGATCACAAAGCACGGATCCAAATTAAAGACCTGCTATGATGTAAATGGGAGGATTAGATGCTGTAGGTGTATGTCTCTCCAGCTCCAGCTGTGAAGGGACCGCCCATCCGCTCTGATGTTCCTGAGGCCCGTTGAGAGTGAGAGGGCAGAGCTGGGTTAAGGCTGAGAGGAACCTTCTACAGTCCTGCTTACTCAGCACAAAGCCTCTCCCCCTGCCTCCCTGTCTTTGTAGAGAGGCTGATCAAAGAGCAGAGTGCGCTCAGAGGACTCAACACATTGGGGAGATTTGGTGCGGATGAACACGGACATCCCATTAAGTTTCCCAGTGCGGTTTCCCTGACAGATATGAGAGTGCACGGACCCCTGTGTGCCTACATGTGTGCAACCGTGAACAAACCTGCGAGCTCGCACACGAGGAGCTGCGCTTCGGCCCCGGCCGTTCAATTCGGTGCACGTTTGAACGTAGCTGAGCTCGGAGGGTGAGAGCGAAGCTTCTGAGCACGCCAATGATCTGCGGCTGTGATCAGTAATGAGGGAGGTAGAGTCGAACTGAGCAGAGCTGCCTGTTATTTCAGATGAGAATCACACCATCAAAAGCTTTTGCTCTCATCATCGCTCCTTCTCTCTTTATGCGGAACCTCCAGCGTCCGTGGCTCATCTCTGCCCGTCACACCTCTGTGAACAAGCACAGGGCTCGTTAAAGGCTCTTAAACTACTAAACCTCACCCTCAACTGCAGCAGGACAAATGGCGAGTACCGTCACGGAAACAAGAGAACAAAAATGGGCAAAAATATAAATCCCCACCAGCTGCAGGACTGCCGCTGACCTCTGACCTCGCAGCTACTGTGCTCCAGCTAGTAAGGAAGGAAGAAATATAAAAACTCTCCGGCAAATTCTGAAGCAATCCTCAGTTTTCGAGACATACCAGATTATTTAGCCTCCTCTAAAATACATTTGCTTAATTTAAACAGCAAATTAGAGGAGAATGATTGGGCTTTCCGGCAGGTTTAAGAGTAGGATTCTGGGGAAAAGCCTATTTTAAGTCTGTGTAAATCACTCGTCTCTCAGCGTGTATCACAGCACCACACATACAAGTCATTTCTCTTTGTGTGTGTGTGTGTGTGTGTGTGTGAGAGAGAACTAACTTGGTCATGGTTTGTTTTGTCGCTTACCTCATCCTGTGACTCATGTTTTTGCAGCTGGGAAGTGTAAACGAAGGAATTCTCTGGAGCGACAGTCAGCCTGTGGAAGATGAGAGGCAGGACGAGGATGGAGGGAGCCAGAGAGAGAGCGGGAGGGTGAGAGAATGGGACAAGTTGTTATAAGTGTAAACCAGGAGCTAAGAAGTGTGCAAGCAGGAACACCTTTACTCACTGAACATGTTCTTCAGAAGCTTTAAATTAAAACTAAGTGCCTTGAACGTGACTCTATGTAGAACAAACACAGGGCTTCTGCTTGCTACCAAATCTGACAAACAACGTAAATCACTGTACGACACAGTGGGTTGTAGAAAATGTTTCTGAAACAGCAAAGCCTTCTAAACATCATAATTCATTACAGTGCAACTTCATCTTCTCAGTGGTTTTAAACAAAGCGGAAAACATGATTTTGAAACGTGAAGCTTGATGAAGGCAAGATGACATGAGAGCGTGAAGGTAGAACATGCCATTAAGCAATGTAGTAAATCTTTTAATCATATTCTGAATTTTTTACTTAACACAGTCCCGGATGAAAATCAGACAGGAACATCAACAACATGAGATGCTGCACCAGTTAGATCTTCTTAGACGGTTCCGTTTGATCCAGATAGAGAACGCCTCTTTTCATCAAACTAATGTGGATGATGGCGTGGGGGAGATTTCAATCCTGTAATTTTAACTAAGATTAAATGATAATCAGATTCTGATTTTTTTTAATAATAGCATGAATTCAAGGTTCATATTTTGTAGCGTGTGACAAGTGGCATAAATAAAGATTCACACAGGCCACCACCTCCTCCAATTGTGCAAAAATGAGGCCAAAACATCCCAGAAAAGAGCACCGCCATCTTGCAGTGGGGATGTATTTTGAAGCCAGAGTACGCGCAGTGGCGATTAGACGGTAGACTGGCATTATAGAGTTCCTACCCCTACACCCACCTCAGCTGTCAATCGTGATGTTTTACCTCCAATTCAAGCCCCAATTAACAAATTATAATAAAACTTTTTATCCGTATAATTAAAACACAAATATTCCATACATCAGCCTGATAAGACGTACTTAAACTGAAAAGTTATCTTTGAAAATGTATTTAATGTGAACATTCTCCTGTTCTTGGGTGACCAATGTTAATGGAGGTAGAGGTAGATAACAACTGCATGGTGGGAATGGGGCATGAACTCTCCAATCTTTTTGGAGGATAGCAGTTATTAAATATATTCAATTTGCAGTTATCTCCCTAGTTCCAGCCTCTGTTTCGCTATAGACAGGATCCTGGCTGCAGCTTCATATTGAGAGTACAGCGGTGAGAATGGTATCCAACTTGAGCAATTTAAGCCCATCTTGCAAAATGTTGAACATCCCTTTAAAGCAAGAGAGATTGCCAATGAGGCAGCTGCTAGAAAAAAAAAATCAAACTTAAGAGCTTAATGTTTAGACTTGTCTTGTTACCAACTCCTCAAAACTGGAATGCTGACAAAGTTCTGTCCAATTACCACTTCTTAAATCGTCTGCCTGGATTGTAATTAGGCAGCATAAGCCTTAACAAACTTTAAGAGAAATTCCCTACTCTGGTTTGGAGCAAGTCCAACTGGTCCAGAGTTGGTTTTCTCCAGCCACAGTTCTGGCAAGGTGATAGTGTACAGGTCAACAGATGTGGTTTGCTGGCTCTCCGCAAGACCTCTTGGTCCATTCACGCCACATACACACATGCAGAGGTGTCCATGTCCTGGCTTCGGTCCACTGGCCTGGGGCAGGTCTTCATCCTCCAGTCCCCCAAATCCCTTAAGCTTTGCAAATATGCCACACTGCTCTACCCTTTCTTCCTTTCAATATCCCTCCTTGCTTTTTTCAAATCATTTCTATAATTCTCCATCTTTATGGAATCCATCTTCCCTCTATTCCGCTTTTATTTTTGCACCAGATCTTTTAAAGTACACTTATCATTCATTTTTTTTTTCCCCCTCCAGGTCTCTCTTCAACCTTCCTCCAGTCTCTCTGTGGAGGTCTGAAGTCCAGCGGCTGCAGCAGCAGAATGTCAGACAGTCATATATTAACATTTAGACAGGCCCGGAGCCTGGGGGGAAGCTCCATTTTAAATCAGTCACATCTTCACGTTCAGAAAAGTTCCATAAGCCGCCTGGTGCAGCTGGCACTGGCGGAGCACCAGTGTCAATCTTCATGGATGTTTTACCCTGCCGGCTGTCCGGCGTCACTGTTTTATGGCTTCTCTTACTCTCTCTTTCTCTCGCTTTTCCTTCTGAATCCACTTAACTGCACAGTGCTGTGTCACACATCATCAATGTCAAGTCAATATGACATTTCGACTGCTCTGCAAAGTCACTGTTTTTACATTTCTCCCCCAAGGACACCCGGAGGGTGACTTTGCTATAAACAGAGACAAACTATCATGTACAAAGAAGGCTGAATATGGTTAACAGGCTAAAATTGGGGAGATAACGTTGTCATTGTGAAGTTAGGTGAAGAAAGCACATGGATAAAGGGCATAAGTGCTGCTAGCATGGCTGTAGATTTTTAGCATTTGTTGTTATAAGCGTGGCATCGATACGGGTTGATCAGTTGCTATTGTATCAAACTCAGGGAGGGAACCCGCACAATAATAAAATATAATGATGTTAGGTGGACGCCAGCTCTGGGGAGGGGAAGACAGAGGGGGCATATGGACCATATGAGGGCCCACCCAGGTGAGCCCAATCGGCTGACGGCTCTCCTATGTCAACCAATTGCTTCAAGCCTTCAGAAATTGCAAGAATTTAGAACTGAGCATCAGATTTTTTTTAAATAACTTTAACACTTGCAGAACAGTTTTTCTATGAGATTGAAATAATAAAGGTAAGTCAGCAAACCCAATGAAGAAACAGTTTGCTAATGAATAAAGAACATGAGCCAAATGGGATTTTATGATATAGCACCTAAATCTGCTAAAAAATCTATTTGCTGATCCTGAAATTGGCTATATAATTGATCTGAAAATCATTGTAAGGAGTGCACAAGTCAGTACAGATTGCTGTTGAAAGCTTTTTTAATATTTGCTTGTATCCTCTTCTGGCTACTGTTCCAAGTCCATGTAAGAGATGTCTGATGTGGCCTTGTTTTTAATCCAGTCTGGTATCATTATTCATAACATGCGGTCGATTTGAAGTGTAATAATACATAAAATGCTTTTTCATTTATTTCTTCATTAGCTTTTTGTGACACCAAAGAACATAAAGTATACACATCTGGCACACGAAATAGTGCTTCTGTCAGCAGGACTGCCAAAATTGTCAAAATAGATGGATGCATGAATGGATGATGGATGGAAAAAAAACCCATCATGAGCCAACTAATCCCCTATTTATCCAGCTAAACACACTCAAACTTGCACAAAGCCAAAAATTGGCAATTACCACCAAGTATCCAGAGGTTTAAAATGAGGGACAACCAATACCATCTAAGAGGGAAATTAATATTTAACAAAACAGTGGACTACTTGTTCTGAAGATGTTAAATCATGGAGTACACTGAGCAGGCTCAAAAGCTTTATAAGAATAATTTTATCTCAAAATACACAGTGATAAATTAAATAATAATCTCTTTTTCAAGAGTGACCTGGCCAAGATGGCAGCAGCAGAAAACACATTTGCAACACTAACATAGTACATCCAGACACACAGAGTCCTCACACTTGCAAAAGCATACCTGAAAGCTTTCTTACCCAGTTCTGTTCTGACTCTGGGGATCAACATCTGTGTAATGTTGTTAGAATGCAGACCATATTTACTCCGGTTTCTCTCTGGGAGATATTCATATACAAATGTCAGCCAGTGTGAGAGTCTGCAGACATACAAAGTTAGCCAACTTGCAAAAGCATACAGAGTACAGTGGTGTCTAAAATTTCCACAACCGATAATAAAACTGGTCAGGCACATTCATAAAAAGAAAGTCAACATAGTCCACAAGTGGCAAACAAGTAGCAAGTATCAAATGTTTCCTTGCCTGAAAGGAGAAACAAGATTTGTTTCTGTAGAGAAGCCTAATTTAAGTTTTAGCTTGGAAAAGAGTTTCAGTGGGTGATTGAAACGATTTTGATCAATGATAAAACCTAAGTACTTGTAAGATAGATGGGACAGTTTCAATGCCATTACATTGGGCACTTGATATCTTGAAGAGGGATGATGGTCACTTTTTGCCATTTGAAAAGATCATAAATTTGGACTTGTTAGGATTTAACACCTATTTGAATTGAATTAAGTTAGCCTTAACATGTTTATCTGTTCTGTTGTTGCCATAACCCTATTTTGGTTGATAATTATGATTTTTCAAAGTAAGAAGAGTAGGTGTTCATAAGCTCTAGCTTCACCCTACATCCTGTCGAATGAATAGTTCTTCTGTCTTCATATTTTGTTTTTTAAAAGCTTAAGTGGTTAAGAGTAAGGATGTGAGAGAAAGCTGATAAAAGGAAAACTCATCAAAAGCCTGCCATACACACACACACACACTCTCACTCACAAGGGCGGTCACGGTGACACACTGTAAGAGAGGACGGACACAAAAACAAAGCGATTTTGTTTCTTTGCTGGGTGCAGAATGGTTTCTTGCAGACTACTTTGCTAAAAACAAACAAACAAAAAAACACCAGCCTTGCTTCTTCCTCACAAATATGTCCAGCTCTTCAACATCTGCGCACAAAGCACAACAGTAATATCTCTCTCTGAAAAACACTCAAACACACTGCATACCTCCTCTACAAATAAATGGCTTCCAGTTGTATTCTATTCATGCAGGCTCCCCATCACCTATCACTCACACTGAAAATTCCATCTGTGTCTGCAATCTGGGAGTGCAGCTGTGGAGCTGGTACGTTTCCCGTCTTCCTGCCAGGCACTTGGGGGAAATGGAAACCCACATTAATCGCCTCTTAGAAAGGAAAATACATGCATCCAGTATCTATACAACCCTCACAGTGCCCTGGCTCTGTGGGCAATTTTAATTCTGCCATGGATAAACACCAGTCAAACCACTCTGATACGCCTAGTAAACAATGTTTTAGAAAAACATTTTACAGTCTAATATGAAATCATGAAATGTGGCACTGAGAGCCAGCAGTCTACAGGTGACTGCGGTAAAGGGGAGGTAAAATAATTAGCCACATCCGCTCTGTGCAAAGCACTCAGACAGGGAGGAGAGGTTTGGAAAATAGGCTGTTACTGTACGTATCAGGCAACTCCTCTGAGTCCCATTACTGATGGATGTCTTCCCATCAGTGAGTGTGAAGGAGGAGGAAGAGGAGAGGGCTTTACAGTAATGGATTTCAGCCTGGAGATAATGTTCGAAGAACCGCGGGTTTGTCCACATGACACAACAAAATATGTACACAAATGTAGATGGACATCAGCGTCAAACTTGTTAACTGGGCTTATGAGACATCCAGATTGTTATTTGTCTGGATGTGATGGACGGCAATAATATTTACTATTTAGTAGTAGGATGTTTTACCGCTTTTCACTGAAATTATTAAATGAGTGGTCAAGTATCCCTCATTCAAAAATGTATATATGTGTGTATTTAAAATGCATATTTTAAAGTCCTGCTCCAGCCATTGATTAAACCCTTTAAAACTAACTTGTGTTTGGTAAAATTACATATTTCCATTTTTTTTCATTAAAAAATACCTTTGTGGCCTTAAAATGACTTGAATGTAATTGTACACCTTTGCCTCATCCAGGATGTGAGGATCTATGAATGTTCTATGAAGGGTTTCCACTACCATTATACAGGTCTGTCAGGCCACCAGGCCAATGACGCCATCCGCTAGACAAACATCAGGCCAAAAAACCTATTTTGAATATGCTGTAAACTTTTATAAGTTTATAGATAAACGCTGTAAATTTTTATATATTGTAGGAGGAGAGAAAATGTCTCCCAGTAGATATTTTCCTCTATCGTTTATATCGCTATTCTAGCAGAGTGGTGATGGCGACCTGACTCATGGCAGCTTTTTACATAAATCGCCTGCCACTTTACCTTCGCTGCACACGATATTGAGTATCGACAAACAGATATAGAGGAGTAAGACAGAGAATCCCCCGCAACAATCCCAGGAGTGTTAATTTCATTAATGAAACTAGGATGAAAAATGATTGCCGGTGAACTTTTTTACCTGACAGAGACTAGATGTTGACAAGCTGAAAACAAATATTTATCACACAATATGTAAAATTCAAATTCTTTGCATAAAAATGTCAAGATTTGGATCTGAATCAATCATATAACACTACTTAACAACCAAACACATTGTTTTTCAAATGAAAACTGTGGTTTTGGGGTTTAGATATTCTTTAATCCACAGGATGATCAAAATAATGCTTTGTCATGAGGTATGTGGTGATTTTGCATAGACATTATTTCGTGAAATTTACAGAAAATGCACTATAACGTGATATATATTGTGATTATGATATGAAATGATCCATATTGTGCTATAAGATTTTGTCTATATCAACCAGATCTACTCATTCGGTACGCACACATTGTTTCTATCAGCTCTTAAAACTGGGCCTAAAAAAAGTTCTAGAGGAAACCCTGTGCTTCCTAGCCCTGCCCTGTCTAAACTCATCCCTCTGCCACTCGTCCAGTCGGAGCGAGCCAGAACTCAGCCGCTCAGTCATCCTCTGACTTTAAACTAGTCTACTACACGCTGCTCAGTAGCAAGTAGCAGCAGTAGATCTAACACTGGAGTAAGTCTGAGTAAGAAGCAAAAGGTAGAAAGTTGTTTGCTTCCAAATATTTACATGTATTTCCTCTAAAAATGGTCAGCTACAGTAAGTAAGGAGTTTAGGTAAAAGCTTAATGCATGTTATGAGGTGGCTGTCCAACTGTGCAACTGGGAGCTGCCAGTCAATAGGAGGGCTTAAAAGGCCCAGTTAGGACAAAGCACAGAATCCAAGCCAAAGGACATCAAGGAAGGAAACCAGGAAATATTTTCTATATGGAAAACAATCCAGTTTCTTCAAAATCATCGCTGTGATCTCAAAAAAATCTTCAAAGTTAAACACATTTTAACATTTAAGCTTGACTTTAAATTGATAATGCAGATTAAATATTTGTGGTTACTGTGACCCAAAGTGGCAAATAAACAATTCCACTCATTTGTTTTATTTGTTAAGATGTTTCGAGGCATAATTTTTGTCTTATTTTGCTGGTATACTACAGAGAGGCAGACAGGAAATAGTGAGGGAGAGAAAAAAATTATACGTCCAGTCCCAGGATGAAACAAAGTGTCTGAATGAGAAACAGCAGGTTTTAATGCACTTTTAATATAAACGCATCCAAAGCAAGATCAGACGATTGGAATTACTGCAAAAGCCCACAGCATAACGTGGACTCATACAGGGAGAAAAGGGTTCACAAAGGGCTGCCTGTTGCAGGCAGATGAGAATGCGTCAGCTGTAAGAGTTCCGTGTTCCCGAGATTCACTTGTCGTGGAAGGTTCATTGTTAAGGAACATGACTGAGTAGGAGTGGGATGAGAGTAAAAAATCTCTTCCAGGCTCAATATGGCTGATTAGAAAATGAACATGACCCTGGGGTTGTCAGAGGAACAAAGGAAGCGGCAGAGTGGAAAAAGTGAGGCGAAACCAAACTAAATGGATGAAATCGTGGATTGTACAGCTAAGGGCTATAAAAGGGACATTTTCGTCACTACAACAGCCAATGAGAGTGATCTGTCCCACTGCCCGACCCAAGGTCGATTAAATAATTAAAAACTATGACGAGGAAAAACAGTGGCGACAGTGAGGTACACACCAAAAAGACAAGGGCGATGGAGGCTGTCAGGCGTTTCCAGCATTCCTGACAGCCTTTGGTTTGTGTCTACCGGTTTTTACCGTCATATTCTTGTTTTAGATGTTTTGGAACAGGACTATTCAATTGAAATTCAGAGAGGTCCAGATAGAAACAAATTCCTTGAACAAAGGTCCGGAATTGGGATGTTTTGGTATGAGAATGGGGTGTCATGATTATTGTCGGAGGAAACACCACAGTTTCACAGTTTCTATGATCATCTATATTATAGAATTATTATAGAAAATAATATAGATTCTGAAGGTCAGTTCAACCAGTATATCTATGCGAGGCATTTTGTAAATGTGCTGTTTACAGTCTTAAAAGTTAAAAGGTTTAAATTCTCAGCATTTCAATTTTATCCTTGAAATAGTAATTCAACATTATTCTCGACGTTTCACCTTTTTTTCCTCAAAGTGCATAATTTTAAAAAAATTGCTGTTCTCTCATAATTTTTTTTCCTCGTGTCTGGTCTTAGTCCTCTTCTGTAGCATCAGAATGTGACAATTATTAGTGATTTTTTTTTTAGCTGTGGATAGGTCAAGGTAGGACGCCGTCTGGGTCTGGATCCAGACCACGGTTCGCCTATTAGTGACGTAACACTGAATTATTCGAATAAGGCATGATACAGGACATAAGGTTATCTTAAATATTGAGTGGGACTATTTCAGGGTAAGAGTGCTGATGTCAAGCCTGAGGAGAATAACAAACTTTCCAGGACACATAAGTTTAGGATCGGATCTGGAAAGCCCAGTTTGATAAATTACTGAAATATCAAACCAGGTCAACTTATCCTGGACAGAAAGTCCACCTGAGTTGGTTCATCTAGTTTGGGCCTTTTACACATACAAAAAATATGCAACTGGACATCCTGACAGCAGCTTGGAGCATAGTTTTTGGACATACTGTATGTATTTTTTTCATTCTGTTGAAAAGCATGTTCTTCCAGTAAAGACAGTGTACAGGTGGGGTGTCCTTGTTGCTTATTTTGACACCCGCATTCTGAATTCTTACGGCTTTAAATTGCAATCCATCGCAGCCTTTTCTTTTTCATTATTTCGTCAGGCAGGTCTGCTGATTTCACGCGGGCAGAGCTGACAGCAGTGTGTTTGTCAGGGCACATTAGCTTAGAGAGAATTAGGTTTCAATTCTACTGCTGACCATTAAAGCTTTTAACTGGCTGCCGAGGGAAAGAAGGAGCAGGATCTGTTGTCTGTGCACGTGTGTGCGTGAGTGTGAGAGAATGTGCACAGGCTTTTTATGTGCGTCTGTGGATGGCAATGGTATGCGTATGTACACAAGGTCTGAAAAGTATATTTTCAAATTTGAACACGAAGAAGGAAAAGTAAAGATTTTATTTGTTTTCCAACGATTTTTGGAAAGTTTCCAAGCCAGCAAACTGTTTACAGAAAAACTATAGACATTTGAACATTCTGCTGTTTTTGTTAGTGTTGAGTTTGTGCACAGTTGTGTAACTCAAAAAAAAACTTATTTTAAAGGAATTTAAAAATATATCTGCAAGTCTGAATGTGTGGCAGGTGGGTTGG
>KV751323.1:4627836-4651014 GCA_001698575.1 Mola mola | reverse complement strand
TTTGCCTTTGTTTAACTCTGACATTAACAGCAGTACTGTTGCACTGGTGATCAGATGTACTTGTTGGAAACTCTGGCCCAATCCCAAACCACTCTGTCCCCACTATCACTTCACTAACGAGTACCTTTGCCGATCTACAGGAAAAGGAAGTACTAGTCACCATAGCAACAGACAGACACGCTTGCTTGTGCTGCAGCTGTCATGCTGATTTACAGCAGAAGACGTGTTTCACATAAATACAGAAAAGGCATCAGGACAACTTGTAAAAGCAAAACATGGCAATAAAACAAAAATTAAACATTTAGATTGTAATTCGAGTTAAACCAAAAATAAAAACAAGCTAGAATAGAATAAGACATTAAAGTAAAAGTGAAGTATAATCTTAAGAATCAAATTATACATACTTTTTTTAAAAACAGTGACAAACTGACAGATGAACTTACGAATGAGTTAAGTTTGGGCAGTTACTCTCATACCAGTTTAGCAGCAGTTCTCTTTTTGGTAAAGATGCTGCTGATTTATAAGCTGTGTTTTTTGTCCGCTCTCTCTGTGAATTTATAATATCTTGGTAAATTTGATTATTTTTGCTCACACCCATTTGTGCGTTTGCCACAAGTCAATGAACAATCTGAAAAAAAGTAAAAATGAACCACCCCTGGATGGTCTCAAACCACCAACCTCTCAGCTAACAGCCCAGCGAGCTGAACAGTTGCGACACACTAAACAAAAGTTCCTTATCAGGTCACATATGGACACCAACCCTGCCGTTAACTTAAAATACCATCTCAATCTCTTGCATTCTGACTGATGCTACATTGTTTGTACTTGAGGTTATAGCAGTGTGATACATGGGGAACAGGAGCAATGCTATAAGAGAGGCACTGCTGGGATTTGAACCCAGGATCTCCTGTTTACTAGACAGGCGCTTTGACCAACTAAAACGGAGCGCCTTTATTTTTCAATGCCAAAACACTGCATTTTAACCAATTTGTTCAATGTCTTCTGCTGGCTTCGTCAACACCAACAAGCTCTCCGTTAACAGAGCGTGCTGTACTATGCTGCAATATAAGAGCAGGGGTGTCCAAACTTTTTTTTCAAAGAGGGCCAGATTTGATCATGTACAAATGTCCAAGGGCAGACAGACCCTCCAGATATTTTCTGAACTAAGGGTATGTAAGTTACATGTAAATGCACCGCTCTATAAGAATTATGTTTTCAGTGACAAAACGATTATAATTTCTTCTGATGGCAGTGTAAGCAAAAGTAAACCACTCAGGCATGAACAGGTTTCAGCAAAGTATCACCTTTCTTTCACATCTAGAGAGTTATATAACATAAAGAACAAGCAGTAGGGAATACCTAAAACTGGCCGATATCAGCGTTCAGGTGCTTGACTTTTTCAGCACGGTCGTGACTTGACAGCTTCATGTATGCTTTAGCATGTTTTTCTGCTAGTGTCTCTGTACTTTGAATTCTTTATGCACTGCAACAGTCTCTTTGCAGATTAGGCAAACAAAGTTGTTTTCAGTAAAAGAAAAAAAATAAAAATACTGATATTTCCATCTGTCTTGGAAGCGGCGGATGTCACGATCTACTTTCCTCAGCACCCATACAAATGATTGGCCCCAATGTCCAGACTTTGGACATGTCTGCTATAAGAGAATCAATGTAGGCAACTAAGCTGAAGCACCTTCTCATTTTGAGCCACCAACCTCTCGGTTGAGCACACCGACCGATTGAGCCACAGCAACAAACAATGAAAAATTACTTAACACGCGCCAAGGTCCGACAAAGTCTACCTGTTAACCCGAGTCATCCATTATTGTGCTGTTGGAAAGCTTATTAAAACTTCTGCGTAGCTGTACTGTTTTGCTGTTGATCAAAAATGCTTATTTGGGAAATTCTGCACTTTTCAAGACAGCGTGAGGGTGAGGAATTTTTAAAGAAACCACGAGGATTCTCTTGTGTGGTCCTGGTGGGTAAATGCAGATGAAGAGTATTGGCTTGAGCTCATTCGCATTTCGAATCTCTTGCTTTTTGACGCTACATTAATTGTTCTTGAGGTTATAGCAGTTTAATAAATGGGGAACAGGAGCAACGCTATAAGAAAGGCACTGCTGGGATTTGAACCCAAGATCTCCTATTTACTAGACAGGCGCTTTGACCAACTAAGCCACGGCGCCTCTGGAGCTCTGTTATTAGTCTGCTGTCCGACGCAATAAGAGAATCAACGTAGGATACAGCTACAGCTGCTTCTAATTTTGAAATTGAGGTGAATATTTAAATGAAACTAAATCATAAATTGTTGTCAGTGACAGCAAAATCTCAAGTCATGTAATTCAAATATAGTGGTTTGGGAAATTGAGCACTTTTCAAGAGAGCGTTCTTTCGAAGGTGAGGATCTTTAAAGAAAACATCAGGTTTCTGCCGTGTGGTCTGTGCACGTTAACTCTAAGATTTACAGTCTTTAGTGGAGCTCATTCCATTATAAATCTCTCAGATTTTGACTGATACTACATTGATTGTTCTTGAGGTTATAAAGGATTGACAAATGAAGAACAGGAGCACTGCTGGGATTTGAACCCAGGATCTCCCGATTACTAAATAAGCACTTTGACCAATTGAGCCACAGCTCCTTCAGCTTAGGTGCCTGCACTATTGCATTAAATAAACTCGGTATTCAAAACCAGATTTAAAACCCGTATTTTGATGTATTAACACCTCCAAGGATCAGCGCACATAAAAACACCTTTCCTCTGGAGCCGGGCAAATCTAACTACAGCACCGGATAGAAACGTTCTCTTTGTAACCTTCAGAGACATCACTTCTGTGTTTTTGAAAACTGTCTGACATTTAATTGAGTCTGGCACGGTATCGCTTCAGCGGTAGCTGCCAGTGTGCGCCTATATCCGGCTAATGGCTAATCTTATTTCTTTACATCTAATTTTCTGAAATTTGGTAGGGAGCCTTATATGGCTTGTGTTTCACATATTACTTCACAGCTATTTTTCCACCAAGTGCTCAAGCATCAAATCTGGTGTTGACAATACTGAGTGTGCCTGTGGACAGATTAGATAGAGCCCCGGAGAGTGCCAATTACATCAATATGGACGGGAGGGGACTTCTAAAATTTCATGCTCAGAAAACGATCCAAAGCTCTTAGCTCGAGCCCGACAATGAGGATCAGGCGCTTAATGCAGACGCTACCTGATACTAAAATTAAACCTGTCCAAGACTCCCCAGCAAAGACAACCGAACGTCTGACGCCAAGGCCACTCGTGTTAATTGAGATGGATACACTCGTACAGAGAATTTCATTAGCATGTTACGCTTCTACATGAACACCACTGGGGTTATGAACAGACAGTCGTGTGCCTGCTAATTGACTTAGCATTGAATTAGATGATTTTAAAAGTCATCCAGCCTTGTTCGCAATGAAACTTTTAAGTAGCGCTTGTCATTGGAATTACAGGGAATGTCCATCACTGCTGTTCTGCTGATCGACATCAAATACAACAAATTTAAATCATGAAGAATTCATCAGGGAAATCTCTGGAACTATCACTATCACCTCAGAGCAAATAAATGAGAGTTCACGCCTTGTTCAAGCCTTTTCCAATGTTTCTCTCAGCACGATTTTTGTGAAATGACGGATCCATTAACGAAAAATGAGAAGATTTTAGCAGAAATCAGTAGAATACACGCCTTCTCACATCAAAGCTCAAAAAAAGCAGCAGATACCAAAACATTCTCTCCAAATCCCACTAAATTAGATGAACAAACACAATATCTTTTTATCCTCTCACTTCACACTGTTGCCAGACGTCTTATCATCAAGCAAATTCGACTTTAATTTGTTTTTTTTGGGTCACTGAGGCTCAGTTCTGAAACAGAGTGAACATTTGCATATTAATGAAATGCAATTCGTGCGGTCCCACAGGTAAACTGTGACCAGTAGGTATTTGCTCCAGAGTGATTTGTATTCAAAAAGCCACATTAGCATTAGCTTCACAACGAGGCTTTGGCCTGAATTAAAAGTCACAATAAAAATAGCACACACACACACACACACACATGCATGTGAAACAGAAGCGTGAGTATCATACACGCACACACACATTTAAAAGTAAGTTAGGATTCTGTCCTTTACCTCGCTTTCATTTCTTTGATTTATTTTAGAATGCAACAAACAACAGGATCAAGTGATGACTTACTGTGAATAATTCATCTATCCACGTTTATCAAGCCTGGTGGCTCGTTTATAGACATAGTAAACGTTTGTACAACAAAAAAAAAAAAAAAAACCGAGCACAAAATGTGTTGCAGCACGCCAGCTTTTCATCCCTGCTGTCACCTCTCACATTAAAAAGATCTTGTTCACGTTGTGTATAAACAGCGTCACGTCGACAAACCTCCGCAGCAGAGTACTGAAACAAGGCCACTCAGGGAGCGCACACCTCCGCCAAGGCCCAACACTCCCTCCCTTGTCTGGGAAACCTGCCTTGTAATGTCTTTAATGTTCAATTACTGGGAAAAACAAAAGAAAATGAAAAAATATATACTAATTATTAATTACAAGTGCTGTAAGCCTTTTAAATATCACTGCTTTTTAATGTTAAAAAAATGAGTTGTCATTAATTGTACTAACTTTAGTTCAATTGTGAAACAAGCTAAAAAGATACCTCAGTTGATATTCATCACAATTCTGTCCAGGGAAGATTGAGTAGAGTTGGAATTATATGAAATTTTTGGAGCCGATCAAATACTGATATCAGGGATTAAAAAAGTTCAGATAACCGATATACACAAATTTTTCACAGTGATCCCTCAAATGAGTTTCAAATATTTATAACAAAGACATGCAATTTAGAGGAACATTTTACAGATAATACCAGCCAGACTGATACATTGGTCGAGGTCTTATATTGAGATATGACAATCTTTTAGAAAAACAACTTGACCTTTGCCCTTTCAGGGTCCAGTTTATTTTGGGATTACAACGTGACGCTCGACATATGTGGTGTAAGTTAGAAGCTAATTGAATTTAGGAGTTTTGGATGAGACAGGATTGTTGACCTTTGAGACACAAAACAGAAAAATATCAGTTCTAAGTTTTATTTTGCACAATTAAAATAAAAAAAATAACAAAGACAGTACTGTTCAGGAAGAAGCAGAAAACCCAGAAGGTTTATTTGAAGCCTCCACCTAAATACTGTTAATACATGAAAATACAGAAAAATAAATACAGAACCAACAACCAATGACTATAAATGACTATAAAAATAAAAGCAGAGGATATAGATATGTGAGATTTGTGGACATCAGTATGTGCAACATCAATATTAAGTTAAGAAAAAGGGAGGTGGGTGAGTTCAGCTAACTTACCTGTGACTGATGTTCCTCACCCTTGCACACTCCCTGCACCTGCAGCAGGTTCTTGGCCACGCCCACACACGGCAGCCCCGACAAAACGCCGAAATGACACGCCAGGCCGAACTCTGCGGAGTCCAACAGGGACAGGGTCAAAGCCGGACTGACACCAAGCATGCGCTGGATGAAAACACCTGCACGTCTGCAGCCACACCAGCTCATCAACCTCCAGAATAAAGATTCCAGGATGATGTTCACCCTCTGCTTATCAGGTCGCTAAGCGAAGTATAATGTAGCTCTCGGCCGAGAAAAGTCAACTTTATTAATTCATCCAATCTGGTTTCTAAAAAAGCCTTGAATCTGATTATGGTCTCCGTGTTCCAGGAAACCTGGCCTCATCTAGCCCTGTGGTACGACCTGAACCACGTACTGAGCCACTGCCTTGCCACATCTGCTCTCCTGCGCCCAAGTCCCCAAACTGTCTTTAGCTCGCAGCCCGGCCTGATCTTAATACACCAAAATCCTTAATAACACCTCTCAAACCTTCTACCGAGTCAACCTCTGGGCTGCAACAAAACACACCGTCACACCATCCCTCAACTCATCCTGCTCTAAACTGAAAAATTATAAACTTTACCTCTGTAGTGGAAGAGACCATTGCCGTCCACAAACACCACCTGTTGAGAGACAAACACTATGAATTCACAACTACAGCACAGAGATAAAAGATAAAAGATTATCACATGATTTTCAAGTTGTATGAGTTCAGATGCCTCAATTATTAAAACATCGATTAGATTTACATTTAGTTTACAACAATGTCCCGGGGTTTACTTGACGCTGAACATATGAAATGTTGCTTGCTGGTTGGCCAAAGCCAAACATGAACAACAACAGTGGTATCAAAAAGAAGGCGCCTGGCTATTAATTCAACGCACCTTTAATTGATTATTCCTATCACATGGTTCATGAAGTTTAGTCAAAGCTCACCACTCAACTGAACTCCTGTCCCAAGCTGCAGTACATCCAACTGACCAGCAGGAAAACGACTTACAGGAGAATTCTGGAATTCAAATTTATTTCTTTCGTAACACTGAGAAAGCAGCGGGAAATCGTTCCCCCTTCTGCAACCGACTCATCATGTTCGGCAACAGGAAGCAGAAACATCCGTTTTATACAGCGATTTTTCAGTTACTGAGTCATAAACACAGTGTTTCATTGTATGAATCTACTCCACGTTACCAGATATGTGCAGCAACATTTTGAGAAAATTTAGCTGCAAATGGAGTGATTTATTTCATATGTTGTGTCATTCTCCGTGCCGCTGCTTTGTGTTTGTCAAGCTAATTGGTCCTAGTGACCAAATGCCATAAAAGATGCATGCTGTGAAGTTTTAGACCCTAAAAGTTCAAGAAATGGGGCTAAGGATTAAAAAAAAAAAAAACTCCAGGATTCTCCTTTAAGACAACCTTGGAGGTAAGATGATTACAACCCCAAAGTATGGTTTTATAAAAACACTGCTTTCCATCATTTTGTAAGTGAGACATCGATCAGCTCCACCTGTTTTCCTCCTGAGACAAAATGCCTGCTGTGACTCTTCTTCTTCCTTTTCTCATCTCTAACTTCTGACCTGCAGCTGCTTCCACGCAAAGTCTGTGCTTGAGTGCGAGACGACAGAGTCTTCATGCCGAACTGCAAACGTTAACGTTACTGAGAGAAAAGATCCTCAAACTGATGTTCTCACTCACACGACTCCAGCCAAATGTGACGCTGCATACATATTTCAGCGCTGAATCACAAGTCACTGAGAATAACTGTTCAAAGGCTGCAGATAGGGAGAAAGAAAGGGAGCAGGGCCGGCATCTCTGCAGGGCTAAATGTCGGTGGAAATAAAACTGTTGCTGCGTGCAGAGGGTGGGGGTGTATGTGTGTATGTGTGTGTGTGTCTGCCGGCCCGTGTGCCTGGCGACAGGGAGACCAAGTGGGAGGAAGGGAGGGAGGCGTGTGGGTGAATATCAGGCAACTTTTTGAAGAACTGCTGTGGTCAATTAATAGCCGAGGTCCATCTAAGGCTAACAAAGTATAATTTGGTTAACATGAGCAAGGTCCGACATCAAAGCCCAGCAAGTTGAGACACAGATGTTTTATTGCCAGCTAAACAGTTTCTTGACAATGAGCCATTTTAATATAAAATAGTTGCCAATATGGTTTTCCCCCAATACCAAACATTTAGGAAAATGGTTAGTTCAAAGACTGGATGCAAGGTGGTTTAGAATTTGGAGCCACGGGACATCAAGAAAATCTGATCATCAAATCTACAACCGGGTGGTGGCAGAAGTCAAAGAAAAGCTGAGCAGAGCTGAACGAGTCACAGGTATGTATGTTGTTTTTGGAAATATGATTCATAAGACAATCTCAAGAAGGGCATGATTCAACTTTTGATTTTCTTAAATAGGGAAAAGAAAATTGCAATAAGACTTGGAGAATTGCAAAACAAATATTGTAACCAACTGAAAAGAATATAACCCCCAAATTATTCCAAATTACTCAATTTTAATGTTGCTCTTCTCCCCTATTCTGTTAATCAGTGAGATTTCATCGGCTTTTCTCTTTATGCTAAGCTAGGCTAACCGCTGCCTCACTGCACCGTGAGAGTAGCGCAGACTGGCTAGCATGCTGCTCACAATGTTGGACAATTACAGCTACTACCACCACTACAAACCCAAGTTGACCCAAATTAAGACAGGGTAGCGCTGGACCTTTAAACATCTCATGATTTAAAAAGAAACTACAATAACATTTTCACAATGGTACCAATTGCTCATTTAAGGTTCTCCTGTTTCACACGTGCCATTTGTTCTGTCTAAGTCGAAGGAACACGTGAAGAAACTTGTTCCACTTAGAGGAAATTCTGTGAACACAATCGGGACAAGAAGTGAGAGGCTGAAGATACTTTTTTATGAACTGCACCTGAGGCAGGAGCTCGGGCTTGTTCCTCTGCAGTCGCTTCAGAGCGTCCAGGAGAAAGGGCGTTTCTCTGAAAGCCAGGAAGCCGGCTATGTAGGGGGCTGTCAGGGTCACCATCCTACTGTCTTCATACAGCACCTGAGGGAAGACGAGGTGAAAGTGCTGCCTGTTACTGCTGCCACCAGTTGGCCGACTGATCACAGGCTGCCTAGGGATCAAAAAGTTGCACTTCTTCCATCGGCTCCTCCTCGGACAGCGGTCACATCAGGGACAAATGTGTCCGCCCCGGTGTTTACGTAAGGCCGAGACCACGGTCACACACACACACGCTGTGCACGATGATGACTGACCTCCCCCATGTGGCACAAAGTGAAACATCTGTTACCTCTTGTTGATTTAAGGCTGTGAAAGCTGTTGTTTCGGCTGCAGCGGCGTTGTTAACGTCAGCTGGTTTAACAAGGCCCCGACCTCGAGCTGTGTTGTGCGTTAAAAACCCCCATCTGTGTTAACCCTGCTGGTTATGAAAAACTGTAGCTAGATTTGATTATCCAACCACCACTTCTATGGTGACAACTATTAAGATTTAACATAGTTCTGAGCGGAGGCTCAGAATAAATGAGTCAAACACAATTTTTCAAGATTGATCAATAGCGTCTGAGAAATAACCAGTTTGTGACATGTCAGGAAACTGAAAATGCATTAAAGACACCTGAGGGCTGATTTTCTCTCTATCTGACTTTTCTGTAGCCCAATCATACAACCACTCAATCGTGTTACTTTAAATGAGTGATATTTTTGTTCCAAGGATGGATGTTTACCATATCAACTTTACGAGGTGATAGATTATATGTTACTGGTCCATAAAGTTTGTTCTGCCGGCCCCAAGTGGCCAGAAATTACAGTGAATTAGTGCAGGTTTAAATATAGCTTTCAATCACACAATCCATTTTCCCGGGCAGAAAAACTTTACTCAGTTGTCATGGAGAGAGCTTCACTGTCGATAGGTGAGTGTGGACGAGAGACCTGCATTCACATGTAGCGCCAAAATCTAATAAGTGGTTCTGCACATCTCCCAGTTTGCTTTGTGGAAGAGTGCAGGTCAAGAAAGTGCCTTCAGTATCAGCCCAGAATCATACATCACAATTTGCTTCGAGAGGCTTTACAATCTGTGCAGCACACGATGCCCTCAGACGGATGCAGGCGTCTCCAAATACGTCATTCTGTCGGGGCCGCTGCTGTTCACACCTGCCGCCACAAGAGGGTGACAGAGTGCGGGTCCACAGAGGGCTCACCTGCAGGTCAGGGTATCTGAGCACCACGAGCTGGGCGCAAGCGTTGACGTCATCCCCTTTGATGAAGGAGAGGTCCACTCCTCCGACCCGCTTCAGGCCCGAGAAGTTCGGACTCCTCTGCCAGTGCTCGGTGTCCTCCTCCACCACCTGCTGTCTGAGCCGGGCCTGCTCGCTGCATGTCACAGGACACGAGCAGGGACAGACACTCAAAATCCCAACAGGACATTTTGTTTTCAATTCAGTGTTTCACAATCATGAGGGTTTCAGAGACTTCTTGCAATTAAAGAATATTTAGATTTTACAATAAAACGTCCAATGTGTGAGTGTTTTAAGGCTAGATGTTCCTTATTCCACACCACAATATACCACAATACAATGAAGACAAACTGGATTTATTAAAAATTGACAACATTCATGTCACACTTTACTTTTCTGGTATTTTTGTGTCCATTATTTCAGATTAAACTGCTTCTCTCTGGCACGCACTTGGTGTACATCATGTACAACGATGTCATAAGTCCTGCCGTGCATAAAGACAGTCATTTATCAGTTATACCTCAGCTTATATTTTTGATTATTAACTCAGTTAACTAATAGATTCATCTTTTAGGTTATCCAATGTTAGAAAGGTGACATAGCCCAAATTCCTTAAACAAAATAAAATACAATAATTTATGATGACATAAAACAGAAATGCAGCAAAACGCAGCTGGAAAAAGAAAATGTTGTTGGATCAGTATTTGTTCTTTTCCTTTTCTTCCCTCAATACAATAATCTCATCCTCACAGAAGAAGGCCATAACTATCAAAATTAAAATAGTAAAAATGCATGAAACACTTTAGTTTATGCCCAATGACTCTAGAATATGTTAAATATTTCCTTTCTTAAATAACTGACGAAAAAAAAAAATCACAATATTCTTATTTTTTGGAGAGGCACTAGCATATTGCAGGTAGAATCCTTCCTAATTACCAGATGCAACATTATTGTCTTTATCATATTTTTGAAAAATCTGACTGCCAATAAAAATAAACTAGAAACATTGCATTTCCCGGTTGAAAACACGTGAGGATGCTGAACGCTGAAAGAAAACTGCTCAAAGAAAACTGCTCAAAACTGCTCTGCTATTTAGCAAATGCTAAATAGCAGAAATGTGAAATGAAGAACCATAAAAGTCATGAACTACAGCGTCAGGTGACATGTAACTGTGGCAGCTGAGCTGCAAGAAGCTAAAAAGGTGAAATCACTGTCACACATGAAAGAATAAAATGACTGACTGAGAACAGAGGGAAGTGC
The DNA here is from genome assembly GCA_001698575.1 of Mola mola. NCBI lineage: Eukaryota > Metazoa > Chordata > Actinopteri > Tetraodontiformes > Molidae > Mola > Mola mola. Next base: position 4,640,089 of record KV751323.1, on the reverse strand, counting down.
AGACAGACGAGGGAGAGACAAGGACAATGAAAGAAGTGTTAGAGAAGGAGAAATTATGTCTTTGATGTCTTTTATGATACAAATAAAAAGCCAACAACCATCATTAAATTCACACGCCACAACAGCACAACACAAGACAAAATCTTATATGTAAAAGGATATATATTAGATAGGATTTAATCTTTTTTTTTTCAATCCCACAAAAAGCTGAATATTCTGGGAAAAAGTAAAAAAAAATGGAAATGAGAAAAACACACATGTCCTTAAAGAGCTGAACATGTTGACATTTTAAGGTTCCAATAGATGAAACAATGTAGGAGAAGCATGGGGAAGAATAGAATAATGATATTAAATAAAGAACAGAATGACAATCAGCATTCACACTTATTCATTTTAAAATACTCCAAAAATGGCTGTAAGGTATTATTTTGCAAAGTAACTAGTAACTAAAGTTATTAAATATGTATATATGTAGCGGAATATAAGGGCAATATTTCCCTCTTAAAGTCATGAAGATTTAAGTACCAGAAAATTGAAATACTCCACTAAAGTACAAGTACCTCAAAATGACACTTAAGAAAAGTGAAGTAATTGAAGTAATTGTATGTGTCCATAATTCGAGTTCAGTGAATAACAGCCACCCGCAGCACTTCACCGCCGGTACGAAGTGTGTCTACAGTGAATTTTCCAGGTATTTAAATGTAAAACAAGTACTCTAACCTCTCCCACTGCTTCACCACGTCTTCGGGAGGAAACGACATCTGCGTCAGCCCCGAAGACTCACTTTTAATCAGAAAATTCAGGCGCCGCCGACTGTTTTGCTTCCGTGAACTGACGTCAACGTACGTGCGTCCGGCGTCCGGCGTCACTGTGGCGTAACGTCGTCTATGTGTATAACAGGTAAATACTGCCATCCAGTGGTTTTAAAGACGAATTGCACTTGTAAAACAATATTTTGTTGTATTAGAAAATCTAAAAAAAAAAAAGAATATCGTGATTTTTAAATGTTATTTATGACTCATATGTAAACTGAAACTAAAAATAGAGCATTTTACAGTTTTAGTTTTGATAATTATTGTTCACAGATCAAAACCATCAAATTTATCTAGTAATGTAGTATTAAATTCTGAAAAAAAATGAACCTGTCCACATTATACTAATCTCTCAAAAAAATTTGATAACCTTCTGTATTACTGCTGACTTTGCAGACATCATTACACCTTTTGAGAAACAATTTCTCAACTATTTTGAGTAAAATTCTGCATTTCATTATTCTGTGCACTTTTTTAACCCACTCACCCATGTTTTCTTCAGGAACTGAAGAACTTTAATACATCAAGTTTTTGAGCTTATAAGGAATTCTAAAACTTTTCGCAAAGCCTCTATTGTACATACTGTCTATTCAGCATATACAGCAGTTCATAACTTTACAAGTTATTCTGTATTCTGTCACATTTGACCTCAATAACTAAATTCCCAATTTCCGATGATCTTCAAATTCTACAGGTATTAGAATATTTGGAAAGGAAAAGTAGATGGAATTTAATATTACAATATGCATTCAAATTTGATTTAAACAATTCCTTTCAAAATTCATTTTTGACACAAAAATAAGTACAAAAATGAGTCAAAGAGCAAGTGAATATTTTCAAAGAGCAGATGTGCAGAAGGAAGAAAAAATGCTACACAAAGAAGAATCGTTGCTGTGATCATTACTTGAGTCAGTGATGCAGCAAACACCAGACATATTCTGACTGAGACAATGAACAAGTGAAGCCACAGTACATCCATTGTAACACGTAGGGTGACCCATTAACAGCTTTCAGCAAGTGTTAAGTTGAGGGGGGGGGTGGTGTGTATTTCCACATTCAACAGCCTGACGTCCTAATGAAAAGTCACCTTTTAGGGCCAAACATTTGGTTTAGTTCTGGATCAGTATATACAAAAGAAAGACACATGGAAAACCTGAATCATCGAACACAAGTACAAGTATTCTCTCATAATTCAAGTTTAATGTTTTCAAAAAATGTAAAGGCTCCATATTGTCATTTAATCCAAACATGTATTTTTACAACATTTCCCACATGAAAGTAAAGAGAAGATATGCAACAATGTCAGAAAGGGACGCAGAGAGACAGAAGAGACAAACAGTTATAGCCCTCATTTGTCACGAGATGGAGATGAAAACTGTACACGGAGCGGTGCTAAAGTCAGGGAGGCGGGAGACAGGGGAGCGTGGAGGTTTTCTACCATTTCTAATAATGGTTTTCAGCAAAAAAGACAATGAGGAGAAATGTCTGGTTTGACTCTGCTTCTTTTTGGTGCCTTCAATGAAGGTCCGCTCCACTTTCTAAATTAAACACGATGAAAAGTGTTCCAAAGCGAAACTGAGTGACAAAGTGACAAAGAGGAGATGCACAAGAAAAGTGGAAGAGTAGTAAAGTCTGCAGCTGATGTTCCATCAGCCTGTGAAGAAAGGTAGGAACACGCAGGGGGAGGAGCGTTCGACACGCTTCACAAGAGAATGAGATGCCAGTGAAGGGGCAGATGAGTATTCACACGCACTTTACAGGCAAAAAAATCCCCATCCAATTCTACCAGTCGCTCTCCAACACCGTCACACACATCTGAGGTCCTTTTCTCAGTGAAGCGCTTCATGTCATTGCAGCAATGTCACGCAAGGTAACCTCTAAACCTAAAAACAAGCCGTTTCGTGTGCTGAAAACAGTATTTTCAGGAGTGTCACTTCTTTCGCCTCCTCTGGAACTGCATTAAAAACTGTTCTGAACTGAAGCTGCTTTAAGAAATGTTCATTCAACTCACATTCTCTCATCTCCCACAGAGGTGCCTTTGAAAATAGTCGGTACATTTCTACGTGATGCTTACAAAAGGCTAAAAATGGTATTTACTGACACGTGACTCTTAAAATGGCTATATCTTAAACATTTTTTATTAACAAATCTGAAAACCCGATCACCACGTGAGCATGCACTAACACCACTTTTCTTCACTCCAAACGACCAGCCGACGCCATTTCGCGTACAGTATCGATGCGTCTGCCGGAGCGCCGTCAAATGATAATTCACAGGGTAACATTCATGCCTAATGCACGCTGAAAGCTTCATCACTCTGGGGGAAAAAAAAAACGAGCTGAGACTGATGGCAAACCTGCTCATTTGCATCCCAACCCTCCCAATTCAGGCATTTCATTGGCTGGCCCATCACATTCACGAATCAGCAACAAAGGCAGCTCCCGACTTCCTGGATCAGCGCAGTTGCTGGATAGAAACTTACTGCTCATTATAGGGGAAAGCAAAACAGAAACAGACTCAGGACAAAATCTGGAAACGTATTAGTGGTAACAGGAAGTGATAATGTTGGCGACACAGAATATTCGCTGCTTATTGGCTCAGTTCATCTGTCCGCCTGTCTGTACATAAAATTCAAAACAAAAGAAGAAGGTCACCCGCAATCAGCACCCATGACCCTTCATGTTAATGATAAATAAACATCTCACACAGTAGAAAGTCAAACTCGTATGTTATTGCTTCTAGCGGGTCAAATATTCAGATGCTCATCGAGGTGTGATAAAGCCCTCGGAGGATGACGGAAAGCTCGCACGGCCACGGGAATCATTTCCCTGTCAGCTGGTCAACTCTGCTGACACCGTCTGCCTTGTTAGGACTCGGTAAGCCCCGCCCACCCTTTACCTGTTTGAATAACAAGTCACGTTCAGGTGATATTTGACCCAGATCTAGTTTAAGAGCTTACACCTCCCACCCACACACACACACACACACAAACACAGTCGAGTTGGAAACACTCACCAGATAGAACAAATCGCCCTGGTAATATGGCAAACACTAAATTTTGGCATGTTGTCACACATCCCTGTGTTTGTTGTGCGTGTGTGGTGGCGTCGATGTAACAGCACGTCCAGTCCTGTCAGAGACGGCACCAGGATGAGGTATGCGTCGTCTCGGTGCTGCGTGCGTGGGTGCGGGTGTAAGATGCACATATGTAACAGTGTCTCCAGTGTCGTCATCCGGTCTTGTAGCTCCCAGGACGCGAATATTGCTTCTTTCAGCTGCCGGTGCCACGGAGAGGCGCCGCGATTTTTTCCCCCACAGGAGACACGACAAAAACATTCTGATTCAAACTGCTGCCCAGCAGAGACGCCAGGCACTAAAAATATATGACCTTTGTGCAAAAAACAGCCCTTTAGATTATACACACAGTCTTGTTTTTTTTATCTTTTTGCCTCAGAGTTCTTAAAATTCTTTGACTTCTGTTTGTGCAAGCATGCGTCAGTTTCGGAGAAATTGGCTGTGCAGTAGGAACAGAGTCCGAAGACGACCACAGAGAATGGGCAGGAGGAGAGCCGGCCTCGGTGTCCACCGTAGGGCCAGTGGGAAGGAGGGAGAGGGGGAGGAGTGTTGGGATTCGAGTCCTCCGGGTTCTACCTGGAGATCATCGAGCTGGACTGCGAATGGCTGGAGGAGGTGGTGGCGGCGCTGAGCTGAGAGAAGCCACTGTGGCTCGACTCCAGGCTGGTCATGGAACCCCTGTGGCGAGAGACGAACACCCAAAGAACATGTGAGCGCACAAGCAAATACACTTGGCGGCTAACTTCACATATGCACCAGCAGAGCGACCCTCAGTCCGCTTGGACAAGCTGAATGCATTCGGTGCTGGTGGTGCAGAACCATGCAGCCAGGAGGGGCTGGATTCGCTCTGTGTGGCACAGCGAGTTCAGGCTGAGCCACAGGCTGCAGCAAACCATCGGCCCAGCAGGCAGGGAAGGCTCGCATCAGTATTTCCAAACTACCTTTGCACAAATAAAAGGCGTTTTGTTGAGAAACACCAAAAAAAAAAAAAAAAAGCCTCTGGTGTCACGACTTCCTCTCATGTTTGAAGAGCCGCCTGTGGCAAAGCATGTAACACATCGCTGCTTTCTGTCTGATAATGTTACGCGGAGGTGTTAACAGTCTTGCTGTTTTATCAGGGTGATATGCAGGCTCTGTTTCTTTCGACTGCATCTTTCAATTTTGGCTGTTTGGTGGTTTAGTAAGTTTTTCAATATGAACAAAAATGGGTTTAAGTAAAGCCGGGTACAGACGTGATCAATTCTCTTAGACTGTCTCTAGTTCTATTAGCAACACTGGCATCACGAGTTGACAATAAGAGCAAAAGCACTACTAGAACTTGTAAAATACAATTTAGGGCTGCAGCTAATAATCGTTGTCCGTGCTAAATTTTTATGTACATAAATTATCAGAAAATGCTTAAAGTTCCAAACTGACATCTACTAGTATTTTTTCACATTTTGTCATCTGTACTATTTCTATATGAATGTCAGAAAGGTGTTTATAGGCTGCTTTACAGACATGGACAAAGAAAATGTGGTATTCAGATATTTAGAGACCTGAATTTTTCGACCAAAACATCTCGTTATATCCTACAAATGTGAGCACGATGGTGATTTCAAGCCTGTTCAAATTAAAAAAGCAGGTGAGATTTAGTAAGATGGTAGTACAAATGAATGAGTGAAGAAAAACAAGCACTTGAATACACGGCAGCTGAGGGCTAGTGTGCACAACTTATCCCGCTCTGGGATTCCAGACATTAGTCATGCAAGCAGGGTGGCCGAAGCCAGCAAGTGGAGAGTTAGCCTGCACTGTAGGGCGTGAAGAGAAGCAACAACATCCTGTTAGCCGCGAGCAAGAACAGATGCGTACAAGCATCTCTTCGCTGCATCTGAAGCGTGACTGCGATTAAAGGGGCCGTTCGAATCAGCAGCCATGACAATGAGCTAATGCTACAGGAAAAGGGGCAAACACTGATGGCACTTACAAACTCTGCACATCACAGAGAGCCGTTCTTCACGGGAAGAAGACAGAGCAGGAGGAGGAGGGCCGGGGGGTTGTGAGCGATAGAACAGGAATGGATAGGAAAGAAACAGCTGGATTAAAAGGAGTCTCTGAGGGAGGGAAGCATCCTCATTTCAAAACTCTAAAATGTATGATCTAAAAGCTGTCCACAGTGTCATTTCAGCAACATTACAGACTTAATTCATTCAAATATCATACGTGGCACTAATGTGCTGCGTTGTAGACGGGCAAAACTGAAAGAAGGCAGTGAAAAATGAGCAGTCATAATGTGGAAAGTAAAAACCATCACATTATGGCAAAACATCTCAAAAAAGCAAAAATATGGAAACATATTTAACTCCATGTTTATAGCACGATTAAAATGCTTGTCTCTGTCTTTCAGTCACACACCTGAAGTCCTCAGAGCCCAACACCTCGGTGTAGTACATGACTTTACACTTGTGCGAGGAGACCTGCAGGGTGGCCAGCACGTCATCCACTCGGGGCAGGTTGGTGGTCGAGCACGCGGGCATGTTGTGGAACTTCCACTGGAGGATGTAGAAACCTGGCCAGCGTGTGATGTGGGAGCCCTGAGGAAGGATTGAGAGCATAGAAGACGTCAAAGACTGATGAGCGAGAAGAACCCATGAAATATATTTTTAATAAACAAAATATTTGGGAACATCAAGTATCAGTTCACAGCCCTGGAACCTCACCTGCACGCTCTCGCCCTCCCTGCAGGTGAGCGGGGACTCCACCATGCTGTAATCTTGTCCCAGTGTCCAAGACTTGTCAATTAGCTGGACGTTGTTGCCTCCCGGCGATGTGATGCCGTGGGCTCCCAGGGGATCTTTGCGTGGAAGCTGGGGGGCCCGCTTGGAGTGGTAAATGTTGAAAACCACATCACCTTTGCACATGTCAAAGTCCCAGGTAATGACCGAGGAGGCGTCGATGATCTCAATCAGAACCTGGTTGAGAGGAGGGAGGAGGAAAGTTGGAAGTTGCAGGAGAGAAACAGCTGAATCAACACTAAATTAAAAAGGAAGGAACCACATTTCACCCTGTTCTTAATTAATAACTTCATATTTCTTCATTACAGTCTAGCATTGCAATATTACTCATACTACTGTATTCATTTTATTTAAACATGGTACATTAGGGTTGTGTAGTAAGAACCAAATCCAAAATGACAAGAATCAGGTACTACAGAGAAGTGTGACAGCCGGTTCTGCTTCCTTAACAATTAACCCTTAGCTAAGTCTGCACGGATTTGCTTTCCTGTTATGACCTGTCTATTTCATGCATGGTTTACATATTGGCATGCATGGCTAACATGCACATATGAGAGATGGACCAAGGTAAGTAAAAAATGAATAGTAACGACAATGCATGTGGATGGTTAATTAACAGCAAGTAAACGTGAACCTCAGATTTTAAAACAAAACAGCATTGTTGTAAATTAATATTCATTGCTGGTCGTCTTGGGGTCTGTCAAAACCAGGTGGTGAGTCAGCCAGTGTGAACACCTCAATAACATTTTCATGGTTGAATAAAGTTGAGTTCCCCTTTGTTATGTTGTTCATGTACCACAAGGTGGCACTGTTGTTCCAGTGTAACCGAGCACAGCTACAGTGCACTTGGGTTCAAAGAGTGCAGTTTACTCATGCACTCACCCATTCAAGTTTTTCTCGTTGGAGTGCATTTTCATCTGATTATCATTTGATTAATATTGACTAGTATTTTGGAGAAATACAAGTCATCTATTTTTTAATTACTCTATGTTTTCACATACATGAATAGACCTAGTTAGTTCAGGTAATCTGTGAAAATTGTGTACTGAATACTGAAGAATACTGAATAATCTTTTAATTAAAGAACATGTCCACATAATAAATTTAGAGCAAAATTATATATCTCTCCAACCCCTTCTTTTTTTCCTTTGAGACAAACTGAAAAATGATCCGATCTATGGCTCAAAAATCACAATATGATCCGAACCATGACTTTTGAGAATCACTGGACCACTACAAAACATCATCACAGCCTCTCCATCTGTTCCTGGTGCTCTCTGTGTTCAGCCCCACCTCATGTGGAGCTCCCTTGAAGACACTGGCGCTCTGGTATATTGTTTCGGTCCACAGGCGGACATCTTCATTCTCCACCTCCTCGGCTGTGCGGTACATGGACTTAGGAACCAGGCCGCCTTCTGGAACCTCACACTGCAAGTGGCATGTATGAGTGTACCCATAAACAGTTATTGTCACGTTCCACAAAATAACGAGTTAAGAGTTGAAATCTTCAGCCACTCACCATACACTCCCCTCCCAGGAAGTCAGGGATGATCTCCTTGTCTATGTAGTCCACGAGCCCTCCAGGACCCTGGTAGTCATTGCCTGCATAGATGAGGAACTTCTTGCGGGTGTTTTCATCAATAAATGGACTCACCTAAGGGCAGATGTGGATGTAAGTCATGGAGCAGTGTTTATTTCCTTAAGGAAAACCATGACAAAACATTCCCCGATGACCTTTATGCTACGACTAGGAGGAGTCTCTGATGAGCTAAGAATTGACCTTTGATAATAACAACTATGAAGAAATGTATGTAAAGTTTCCCGTTAACAAGAAGAGACTGGACAAATATATGAGGATATTCAGAAAGCGCAATATTCTCCCCATTTACTTTGGCAGATTATGAGTGAAGTGCGCAGAAATAATTTGCTTAAGCGGTCAAAGAACAGGGGAGATGTGCTTGAGGACTAACACACTTAAACCAGCAAAAGTGAAACGGCACACACCAGACTCCACCTTGGTCCTGAGAAGGTGTAGCCTTTATTTACTGACAACTTAGCCAGTTAAACAACATTTCTAACACTGCTGGACTGTGATCTAATCACTATCTGCTCCTTGGATCACTTTCGCTTCAATACGCACATCATGCGGATCACCCTGTTCCAAAAAGAGCCACACCACTAATACAACACCAGATGACAACAATAACAACACAGCCTTTATATACTCTGTTTACAGAGAGAAATATTTGGACTAAAGCTGAAACAACATACTTTTCCTGGACTAAACCTTAAACGAATTAGCATTTTAGCAAGACTGAAATTAAAATATAAAGTGTTTCACTTTACACCGAGTTAACAATTTGTATTTGTTAACCTAGGCATTTTTTTTGTTAAGGCTATAGTTCTACATATGTAATTGTTTTTTTAAACTGTGTTAATAATTTAGGAAAAGTAAAGAATGGAAAACACGCTCGAAACACCTCTCGGGTCTATAAAAACTGGTGATGTGAGGAGAACCCCCTGCTGCCTCTCACCAGTGTCCAGAGGACAGGGAAAACTCTGGGAGCCCTCAAGATAAGCAGCCGTCCCAGAGTCTCTGGATAGTTGGCCTCCACGACCTCGATGATCCTCAGTAGCGCCTTGACTCCTGGTCGCCACAGGTGACGCATGTTCAGCCCCTCCAGATCCACCAGACACGTCCAACAGCTACAAAGGAGGACAGGGTATTTAGAGCGTAGATAAACGCACGCTACAAACACGCACTCACACACAACCGGACTACAGCCTCTTCCCGACTACTTAGCACCTGTCATCCTCGAGTGAAGCTTAAGTGGCGAAGGCAACGCTTGCTAATTCTGGTCCCCTTCTCGACATCCTCCCTTTCCCCGTGTCTATTCTGGCTGAGGCCTATGGTGTGACAGCCATTAACAGTTCACATTCCTTCCTGCATGGCCTTTTTCCCAGCCTCCTCCTCCTGTGTGAGGGTGCTGACAGATGACAGATACCATCTCCTGTCCCTCCTTCGCACATTATCCATCATCTAAATCACATCAGTGCACGCAGGGAAGAGCCTCATGCATATTTTCTGTGTTGGAGAGACATTACTCTCGTCTGGACTTGCTCATTCAGTGTGTACCCGTGTCCAGATTGCTGAACTCAGTCCAACTAGCTTTGCATGTGTCCTTATGGTCAAATTGAGACCTTTTTTTAAGCAATCTGTATGTTAATCCTGCATCAATTTTCACATACAACCACATTCAAGACATAACTTGTCAGTTAGACAGGTGGGAAGTGTGAGAACATGAGCCCACTGCACCAGAAAAAATATTTTAATTTGTTCTTGTTTTAATGGTGTTGGAAAGTGATGATTGTTTTGATTAATTGCAGTTGATTGTCAGTTAATGTACTGCTTAGTGATGAGAAAAATGCCTATCACTAATCACAAGAGCCCAAGGTGTCTTTAAATTCATTGTTTTGACCCACTAACAGTCCAAAAATCAGACATTTGGTTCACAAAAAAAAAGAAAAAAAAATCAGTGATGACAAAATTTAAGAGACTGGAAAAACAGGCTGTTTTTTCAGCTTTGTTTGTATTCATTTGTACTGAAGGTTTACCTGATGGGTCGACCAAACACCTTGGTGTTCTCCTCACAGCGTCTCAGACCCTCCTCATTAATGGACAGAACCTAAAACAACACATCATGAACTCAGCAGGCTTTTGCAATCTCACATGCTCGTAACCAAATCAACGTCCATCTGAAACAAGCAGGCTATTTATATATGCACTGCACTGCACACATCCTGGTGTTAACAGACCTGCCTGAGAGCATTAATTCCCTAACGTGTAATCAAACCACTGAGTGCCTGACCTACAAATTTAGCACCCTATACAAACACACACAAGCTCGAGGCACGTACATGTCTGAGAAGAGACTCCTCTCCGAGAGCACGGACCAGTCCTTTGGTATCCATCTGACCCAGCCTCAGGATATACAGAGGACGCCCATCTAGAGGGGAAAAAAGGAAAATATTTACATCTTCTTTCACACTGTTTACATTCTAGGAGGCTTCATGTTACACAGAAAGGCCTGCAGAGCTTTCTTGTCTGTTCTTCTGTTGCGTAACAGCCAAAGTGACGGCGTACCCTGTGGAATGCTTTCATGTACTTCCCCGTTAACCCCGTACCCCATAAACTGATGTGGCTGATGTGAGAAGTAATTATAATTTGATTTATAGTGTCCACCATCTGTTTTGAACCTGGAATGTACGGCGTGTCCCCGACCAATTACAACAAATTGGTCTCATCATTAATTCACTTCCAGGGCTTCAAGACTGTGGGTCGCTAAGAATGACTTTTGTAAATGTGGTGTGTGTGTTTATGTGCGTAACTTGAGTCTGAAGAAACTGGAGAACTGAGATCTTCTCTTATTTTACAGTGTAAGTATAGCCAGCTCTGACATGACCTACATAAATCATTAAGTGTGTGTTTGCGTAGGCATGCACATGTGAGACTGATGGCCTATTTCAACAGCCTTGGACTTATTCTGTAACTTTTCCTTTAAAAAAAACAGCATGCACAAACTGGTCCCCTTTTGTCCGAGCCTACCTCTGTCATGGTGGTGCCACCCCCCAGTGTAGTAGTCCTGGAGGACCTGCGGTGAGCTCCACGTCTCTAGCAGGTAGTCCACCTGGTGCTGCTTCCTCCAGGTCAGCGACTGGCAAAGGATCTCCCGTGCCTTGTCCATGTTGAAATCTCTGGCCCGCAAGAAACGCAATATGTGCTCATCCTTAGGGATCTGCATATTACAGGGAGAGCACTTAGCCTTGCAAAAAAATTAAGGACATTATAAAAAAGAATAGAAATTTTTGAAACTTTTAAATCGCTTCCAAAGTCAACGTCAGTTGGAGAAAAAAGGCAAATCAGTTCGTAATCTTAGTGGCTGTCGGACTAAATTATGATTCAAAGTTTATAATCCGATGTCCACCCTGATAATGATTGAAGATGGAGGTTGATAGCAGGTCTTATTCATACTGTTTTTTGGGGGTTTTTATATTTTAGCATGTTTTCTACTGCAGAACTGAACATTACCTTCCCCTTGTGCGTCTCCTGCAGCCACATGCGAAGTCTGATTAGACAGCTCTCCTGCAGGGGGGTCAGGTCGCCTAAGTAACGTTTGATATAGTCTGCGTCAAGCTTGTCTGAAACACAAAACAGAACTCCTGTAATTAAAAAAATATAGTTAAACACAAGACACTTTTACTTTAAGTTATACACCTTCATTAACACTAAAGCACCATCTAATGCATGTCAAGATATTATCTTCTGATATTTTATGTGGGTATTCCCTACTTAACTGAATGAGTTAACAACACTTTCAAATGTCTAATAAAAGCTGGCTTTTAGCCATGGAGGAACAGACCTTCAGGTGTACCAGCCAAGACCTCTGTTTGGCTGTCTGCCTGGAGTGCACTGCTGTCCTGCTTTGTGTCCTGAGATGTGCTGTCCTTCGCATCAGTTGGCTGCGAAACGGGAACAGCCGGCATGATAGTGAGTTCGGGGGGCGCTGGTGGGCTGGTGGAGAGGCTGCTGGG
>KV751323.1:4611138-4627778 GCA_001698575.1 Mola mola | reverse complement strand
GTACATGGGTGATCCCTTCGTCTTCCAGCTCCTTCAAGTAAAACTCTATGATTTCTTTTCCCTGTGACGAAAAGAGGAGTCATTATAATGGCAAATAACAGAAGTGTCTGTGACTTTACAGATATTAGCTTTAGTGGGATTTGGAATGGAGAATAACAATGCCAACAATTATATTATATTTTCCTATGCACTTCATACGAGAGAGACTAAGGCTCTTATTATTTCCAACTGAAGTCTCACGTAATGGGAACAGAGGGAAAAAATAAAAAACATTTCCCACATCCCACATAGATGACAGCAGATGACTCACAGGGTCCACATAAGAAGACCCTTGTCCACTCAAAAAGATTATACAAGCTTATTTATGCAATTACAATATGAGACGGAGTGACTGACTCATGAGCCAGAAAGCTTTAGATTGATGTCAGTTCTGTATAGCTGACAGAGCAGCACCCATTATGCAACTGCTCCATCTGTTGTAAGCCACTGTTTCTGTGCATACATAGAAAATGCATAAGACACCTGTACATGTACTGGATGAGTAACAGCACACACACCTTTTTGATACTGCTGGCATACTGTTTCATTGCAATCTTTTCCACAGTGCTCTCAAAGCCGAAGAAGGATTTGATGTCCAGACTGGCGCTCTGCTCGAAACACGTCCAGTCCTCATTTTCTGGGTGAACCTGCACCAACAGACACACAAACTCAGTTTGTTTTGTTTTTATACTGTATATACATAAAGCAACAAGATGACCGGGTTACTATGGCAACCACACTCCCAGCTCCATGAGATGGTGACGCACGCAGAGGGCAATTTTCACACAGCGCACAGTGAGTGGAAGTGTGTGTCTGTGTGTCAGTCTGTCCATGTAAAATTAGCCAGCCCTTAACACAAGAGCAGTTTGGAGCTAAAACAACACACACAGGGACACAAGTATCATGTGTGTAACGTAAAAAAATAAAGGAAATCATTGGTATCATCTGCTTACAATTATTCGCAAAATATCATTCTTCTGATTTTATGCTATACAATGAATGAGTCGGTTCTGACACCCAGATTGCTGAATACTCCGAGTTATGATAGTTACAAATGTGTTATTTCTCCTCCTTAATTAGCAACGGAAAGTGTACAAAACACTCCGACAGCAACTTCTTATTTTTAACTAGCACTGACTGTTGATTTTGCTGGGATGCCAAATTAGGGCTGGGCAGTAATAGCCTTAAAATAATATCACAATTTTTAGGCCATTTCAGAATATAGGGTATATAATAAATGTCATGATATTTTCTGACAGATTGTTTTTAAAGGCTAGGATTGGGCAATAAAAACAAATATTAAAACTTCAACATTTCACGCCACGTACCTTGATATAGATAATTCAACAATATTGGATGGAATGACTTTGAAAATCATCCGTAATATCAATTTAATGATCGAAGTGGGTGAAGGCAAATATTACAACAGGAAGAATACTAATAAGTTCAGGAATTACATCATTTTAGTCTCATTCTCATATCACATTAAAAATATATATTGTACATATTGCAGAGCCCTACGTCAAATCAGGTCAGCTGGTTTTAATCAATGTTAATTCAGAGAGAAACTTGATGGCATGCCAAAATTAAAGTTCCTGCAGTCTGTATTCTGCCAGAGATTGCTTGCAAGGTAACATGAGAATCACCCTAAGACTGTACAAGTGAAAGTGTCTGCAGTCCCAACAACTCCACCAGAAAGATGGGGCTCCTATCACTTCACCTCAGTTTGAGATTGCATTTTTAGTATTTCTTAGTAGAACTTTTATTCTTATCATTAAGTCGTAAATCCTAAAATTTTTACTTGTCCACATCCCTGTTTTGAATAAGGACCTTATGATTTGAACTAAGTAGTGCAATTGTGTCAGACAACAGGATTATTTCAATACAAGGATCACCTTGGTATCAGCAAACACCCAATATTAAAAGGTTTAGCCCTGAATCAGGGCCAAAAAACAAACAAACAAAAAAAAAAAACTAGAAGAGGACATCTCTGCTGTTTTAATGAATAACTGAAATCCATTTGTATTCAGGCTACAGCATCATTATATTTAGAAAGCCGTCAAGGTTTAATGCTTAGTGAAGGCACGCTGCTGGTAGGTTCATTATCCTTGGTTACCAAAATATTCCATCTTAAGGTCCAATAGCTGTGTTTAATTGAGCTGTCTGTACTGGTTACTGGTAGCACAGTGTGCTAAAGCCCACAACTACAACCAGTGTGTTGACTTGGACCTAAAATTAGCACTTTATTTGGGTGGAAGCTAATACGATGTGCTTGACCTCATTAACTCAGAGCGCATCCATTCATGAATACGCAGATCTGAAGTCTGAATTTAGCATGCAAAACACTGTGAGGATAGGAGAGAAGGGAAGACACACTAGTCTCAGATCAGTGCCTGAGTGTGGTCAGCAAGAATTTGAGATGACTGAATAATTCACAGACAGAGATGGACTGAGATAGCTAGCTCAATGCTAATCTAAACATGCCTTTTTCTGTAGGGAAGCAGGGACAAACACCGACAAGGCTGTGCTGGCGGCAGCTCTACATTCAACAGCAGTTTTACAGAATGTCTGTGTGTTTCTGTGAGAATGTACATGTTAGGTTTTGAAAAACCAATGTGTTGTCATGTTAACCAACAGCCTGGATTAAACTGAAAAAGGGAGTGCACGCTACTTACTGAATAGCAGCAGGTCTCATGGATCATGACCCTGTTGGAGAAGGTCTCATTATGCGACTCTATATGAAGTGTCCTCTCCTTTCTGTTCAGTGTGTTTTTCTGGATGAAGTAGACATAGTCCACACCTGCAATCTGCAAATATTACACACATAACTTTTGTTACAAAAGACTAAACTGATATGAGACACCAAAATTAAACTTAAGATTTAAATGAATAGTCTAAAAGGGCAACTAACTCTTTTCAGCAAGCGTGGGGCATCAACATCCAGGGCACAGCGGCGCTCAATTCTGTGGGAGGAACCATCCTCGCTGGTCTCTTCAACCTTTACATCACTTGCCACAAACATGGGGATGAGGTGACAGGTGGGGAACCGGCGCTCGTAGGCCTGAAAGATGAAAGGGGGGAAGAAATGTCAGCTTAACACAGTGGTTTACAGTCAGGGAGACATCTTTTTAAGGTGCGGGTGAATACAGACAGAGGAAAAGAACAACAAGCTTTACTGCAAAATCTCTTTCTTTGCACTGTAGATAATAAAATCAGCTGTGCTTGAAACAACATCTTAATTAGAAGGAAGTTAGATATTTTGCAGTTTGGAAGGGGTGTGCTTTGGCACAGTACCATTAATCATGCACAAACACAAGCACAGGTACGCAATGTAGAAATGACATATAATTAATGCAACCATTCCATTCCATTCCTCACAGCAATCGGCGCCTTGCATTACCAATAAGTCTGGGAACGTGAGAGGGCCATCTCAGCACAAAACGATTCCAAGTCTGTGTCAGTGTCAAGTTATCTGCGCCATTCTCAATTGTGCAGGACTGCAAGTCCCAGGCGCACTTCCTGTAAACTAAATGACGCTTCATGACGGTACTGTGCTCAGACTGGCTGGGCTCAGAGCAATGTGACTACAGGCCAGGGAGGGACCTGGAAAGGGGGAAAATCATGCTTCAGCATGGTAAGAAGCAACTGGCCCAAGTGTGAGTGCACCTTTAACGTTGTTGAACCGGTTTTAACTGAGAAACCTTAATGATTGTTTTCTCTAGACAGTCAACGTTGCCGACACAGGCATGGAAAATTTGACTAGACAAGCAAATTCTTTCTGCAAAAGTTTATGTAAAATGGTTTCAAAGACATGTTATTATTTTGCAGAGTTCTGACTTTGAACATTTGAATGTTTTGTTTTTGAGAAAGGCTATGAGATAAGATCAACATTTTGTCCCCAAGGTGACTGACAGGCTCAGGATGAATAAAACAGAAAACACCAGACAGCTGGGAGGGACTGAAGAATCATTATATAAGGGCAGACAATAGCTCTATGCAGCAAATAAGTGAGAGGCTAAATAAAAGCTCCTTCAATTTTGCACTGCTCTTAAATTGTCACTCAAGCCAACCTGTAAAATTGGCCCAGACTCAACTAAAGCACCTTTTAAATACTTTACAAAATAAGGCCATGATTCACAATAAAAGGTGCTGTGCCCTGGGGGGAAAACCTGTTGACTACAAATGATGTGTTCTCATAAATGCAAACACTGGCAATCTCAGCTGCGTGTAGAGCCCAGCCAGCCATTATGCAACAGGACCCTGGCTGGCACAATGTCAGCTGCAGCTACACCCATCTCTTCCTTTTCTTAATCGCCACCATCATCCGATCTAAGTTCTGACCTGGTCGCTAAACTGAAACGCATAACACAGACAAGAATGTCAACAGTAAACCAGTGTTGCTGATAAAGTGGTGGAGACAGCCAAAGTCATTCTGAGCTGGTCTGATGCTCTTATGTCATGTATCCTTGCTGCACAAACCAACAGAATGAGTGAATGAGGAAATTGAGAGCAAACCAATGACCAGGGAAACAATAAGGAAGTTAGATCATATCAGATGCTCATTTACTGTAGTTCATCAACACAGACATGGATTAAAAAACAAACTGTATCAAAGACGCAGAATATTGAGTGCAGCGAGTGCTGCTCACAAGACTTTTGTGGTTGGTTGTCGGGCTCAGCTGAGTCTTTCAGATAAAGGAGCTGTGTTTGGCGAAGAACATAAAAAAATCATGAGCCTCTGAGCTTCTGTGACAACCATGAGATCAGAAATTCCTTACTTTAAGCTTTGACTTGTCTGTTTGCATGACGGTCACTTACATTTTTCATTTTTACAAATGAAGGAACAAACAAAAGAGCAGGTTTAGACTGTTCAGTATGTTGACCAGCAACAGCTACACTGCTGCCAGGGCTACTGAGCCACTCAGCTGCCCACTGTCCACTGACTGAGTGAATGCTGAGCTCTGTATTTCTGCCCTGATGCTCTGGAACACTGGGCACACGCTTTGTACTGCAGTCAGCACAACAGCACTGTGTGTAAACATCAGTTTCACCCATCAAAAACATCCATACATCAACAACACTCTCAAACCCCAAACACATGTGCTGTGAAAAACACCATTACTCAAACAATGGGCTTAGACACAAGGAACAAATAGCCTCCATGTGAGCCTTGTCCTGCTTCATGAAAGAACATAAACAGCACAGATTTTCACTGTCCCCTTGTTCACTGAAAATAGCACCACCGTTTTAGTTTAAAAACAGGAAACAGAAGGGTTATTCCTCAAAAGGAGAGGGCATAATGGCATGCCCCTGCTAGGCTGCACTGTTCACTTTTCAAAATGCTAGTACACACAGACCCACTCAGGTCTCATTTGATCATCTAACTTGCTTTTGTGCTACATGATACTACCAATGACAGTAGGCTCCTACAATTAGCAGCATTTTGAAATTTTGTGACTTGTTTTTGAGATTTTAAACAGGCTGGCCCCATTCTATTTATCTGATCTTTGACATCTCTAGACTACTGCAATAATAACTAGATCAATTTTGTGATCATCCTATCAGTTGCTTCTGGATGTTCCCAGATCTAGGTAATTTATGGAACAACTTGCCTTTCCATATTCGAGCCGACTGTAGAAAAATAAGTCGAAACTTAAAACCCACTTTTTTTTCCGACAGCTTTCAATTCAGGTTGAGCTACACAACTCAGACTCTCTCTACTGTGCGGTTATTCCATTATTAATTGCATATTCTATATCTGTTATCATAGGTTACTACTGCCATTTACAGCACTCGGGTCAACTAAGGTTGTTCTAAATGTGCTGCTATCTAAACGAACTTGATGTTGACATTGGCAATTAAGGAAATCTAACTTGCGCTATGCACTGTCACATTATTTTCTGATTCAAACCAGAAGCTACACTGTGCATTTAGTGGGATTACAAGAAGTGTTTTAAATTAATTCCATAGTATTTTCCTTACAATCAAAGAACAGACAAACTTTTAAAGGCTGTGTAAGTTTTATAATAAACCTGGACACTAAAGCCAAACAGGATGTGTTGACTTGCCCTTAATTGGATCTAGTGTATATTCATCTCATATGACGTTCTATAAAAACCTCTGTCAGTCATTCTCCTTAGTAATACGTGTTTCGACTTGTACAATGTACAATGCTAAATATGAGCACAACACTATCTACTCTACATTAAGGCTATTTGGAGTTTATCTGGGATGAATACTGACTATAACTTAAGTCAGTATTGATCTAAAATTCAACATTGCAAACACTACTGAAGTGTGTAACATAAAAGACTGTTCTATAAATTAATCTTTATATCATTCATTCCTCTTCTTCACTATGACAGAAATTGTGCTGATGGATATAGGGAAAGGCAAAATGCCCACAAACTTTCTGATGAATCCATTGACTTCAACACAGATAATGGATTTAGCTTTACAAAGCATTAGCAGGTGGGTTCTGAATAGAAAGCTCTGGAACAATAACAAATTGTGTATTTGACATATTATGCTCTATTTGCTCCACATAACCTACATAAAAGGATGTGCACTTAACTTCTGAGTAAGCAGTCAAAGAGCAAACACACACCAGCCCTGTGGTCAGTCGTTGGAATAAAGAGCAGCCACTGATGACACAGCAATCCAAACCAGCAAGGTAACTACCACAGTAAATATTAAACATTTAAGTTTCCAGGCTAGCTGAAACAACTGTGTATTTAAAAAAAAAAAAAAAAAAAAAGACTGCAAAAACACCTTCCTCCAGTCTCCATGATGACAGGTCCGGATACACCTCAACTGGCCAGACCGTAAGTAATAGTGTCAGGAATTTGGATGAAAATTTTATGGCCCACATGAGAAACAACATTAAATAAACAAAAAAAACCAAACAATACATGGTTACTTAATCGCTTCCTGTTTGCACAGAAACCAGCACTCTTGCTAAGGACATGGGTATGGAAAACAAGACCTATTTTGCTCAGGATGGGAAATCCAGGAGTTCCGAAAGGTTTTCAAGACCGCAAGGGGATACACGTGGTTGCTTTGTACATTTAGAATGAAATACCAGCCAAGAAAAGTGTTGGCAGGCAGCCCAGCCATTATCAGGCTTTACTTAAATATAGCTGCAAGCACACTCTAAAAAAATACAGGAAAGAGCTCTCTAGGACATACCGTTCTTAACTTTGAACTGGAACCTCTGCAACTTAAGCCTCAGTAACAGTAAATTAAACACATAATAATTCTGGAAAAAAGTGAATATATTGATTTAATAACTACCTGAGTGAAACTGAGTGAAAAGAAGAACTCCGAGCTCCAGTGGATTTGCAATTTCTGTTTTATATCACTGTAGGTGATTCACTACATATAAAAGGAGTGTATCTGGGTACTATGGCATCTGAGAAAGTGCAATGTGTATATTTCATCATTTTCTGATGTTTAAATGACCAACCAATTAAATCAACAAGATTTGACAATTCACGTACAATTCTTCACACTCTTACCCAAAGGCAGAGTTGTTACAGGCAAAGTTTCTATCAATTTACGTCAGTTCAGAAGGAGCCATGGACAGATTTATGGCAGACAAATGTTCTAGTTCAAGTTTTATATAACATTCACATGAATCAGGTAGACAAGTAAAATTATATGCTATTAACACATAAGGCAAGGGAGTGTTGGTTAAACAATACTGTTGCAGCCAGATTGCAAAAGGGTTTGGAAAAAAGAAAAATAGCTCCACTTTTGCATCCCAGATAATGCCATTTGTGTATGTAGTCGACACTGACCGCAAAAAGAGGGTCAATCTGCTGTAGGTAGAATGAAATCCCTTGTTTTTTTCCTGTAGGAACAACACACTGAGGGCAAACACACTTCATTGGCTGCAGCATCACATCTCTGGAGCTTATGGAAATGGTTGTGTAATAGAGAGGTCAAAGGTCAGCCTCAGCTATTCTTAATCAGCTGGCTTTTCTGGGAGCTGGGAAAATGATAACATTTTCAGGTTCAGATATCTACTGAGGAACGCTTAGGGATGATGGCACAACATTGCCCAAAAATAAAAAAAAGCCGAGACACATTACTCAATCAGGCTGCATCTACTATTCAGAAGAAATTCCCAAGCAGAAGAGTAACTAAGCGTATGAGAAACTATTAGTCTATTCAGCTAAGGTTAAATGACTAATGTTTGATTACGGAACAGTTCCTTCCCTGTTGTCGTTAAGAAGCTTAAATGACTCAGTACAACTTACCACATATTTATGTTTATGGCCACATACAGATAGACTATTGTGGTTGGGTTATTCATTTAACTGAATTTGAACTTTACATATTTTACAGCCGAAACACTTCATGCATTATTACTTTACAATAACTTTAAATGGAGCTGCACAGCTAAATGTTAACAGAGACAGTAATTAAGCAAGACCAAGGTTAAATAGGACATGCAAAACAGCCAAACACACATTCAGCAGGCTAACCAAGGCCATCATGTACTCATACTACATAGTTTCAACAGTGATACATAAGAAAAAAATCAATTAGTCTATATGGAGCACAGACACATTAAGAGTTTTCCAGTCATCCTTCATTACTTAGGTATTACCTCAATATGCATCCTCAAGTTAGTATGTCATTGAGGTTGATTCAGACTGTATCTGGACATTCAAAAGTTATCTACTACAACTTTTTGGACAAAAAAATCCAACTACACACAGGTTCTACACACACAGGGCAATACATGTGAAGCTGATAAATGGACTTGGGAGTTGGTTAAATAACAGCGTCACTTGTGTGCATGTAAGCAGTGGCAGCATTATGAAAGGCAGAATGTAACTGCTGCTAGGAAAAACAACAAGATCTTCAACTCTTGTAATCCATTATCAATGCTGAATTAACTCTTCCTCGTTAAAGCTGATGTCTTTGTTTTCTTCTGTGTTTAGACAGGATGTGAACATCAGGGTCTGACTCATTGTTTCCAAAAGTCTTCTTTTCTGCTTATCCAGTTTCAGGGTATTTGAAACATTGGATTACTACAGAGGCAAAGCATTAAAATAGCTAAGGTTTTAGATTTTTAAACAAAAACTTACAAGCGTGAATGTGGGCCAAGTGTCTGTCCAGACATCCATGGGGGGGAAAAGGGGGGCAGAGTCACACAGTCATTATTTTGAATGGTAGCTGGGCCCACCTTTCAAATAGAGAGTAGCAAGCGGTTTGGCAGTAACACAGTTGAATGATCAGGCTGGTTTGTTCGTTTTCATCATGTCCAAGATGTAGGATGGGTCTGAGCCTCCCGACAACCAACAACAGTTTTCTTTATCAAGTGGTGATAGAGTTCCCTTATTTTTCACCTGAGCAGACTAAATACATATTGCATAAACATACACCACCCTTGACGTCATTCAAATAACTGGGGCTTTGTGTGAGTTCTGCTGGTAGGGGTGTGACGTCATTTAGCCAATGTTTGCTGACAAAAATCATTACAGACTCCCTCCCACCACCTCAGGCAATCTTGGGGCCTGACCTTTTAGAAAAGGCATCATAGTAGTTCAGAATGGACATGAGCCCATCACATATCCTTATTTTTTCTGGGCAATGCCAATTAAGTAATTTAATAAAGTCGTCATGCTCCATGTTGCTTGTGAAGAGGATGTTTTCTGTGAACAATCAGAGTCACAAAAACAACAGAGACTATTATGTCAACTGACAGCAATCAAGTCCTGTCTATCATTGGCATCAATCAGCATGAGACATTGATATCAAATGGCAGATAATGTCACGTTCATTTTCGATGATGGCCTTGATGTAAAAGCACTCGTTGGTATCGGTTCACATAAGATGAGGTGAAAAGGTTTTTAGAGGATCAGGTAAAAAGAACGGCAGAAGGAGAGGAAAATTCCACCTGGTGATGATTTCAGGGAGCAAAGCTACAACGCCAAACTAGGTCATGGACTAGGACGAGTGGGAAATGGAGGGAAAAAAAAAGTGCTTGAGCAGGAAAGGCTGGTTTTCTTCTAACGGAATACAAATGCAGTGTGAAAAAGAAATAATAACGAAGCGGAAATCATTATGAGAATTTGCAGGTTAGGAGACACCTTATACTGTTTTACTACAGCACTAAAGGAAATCAGGAAGGAAAGAAGGAAACCCCAACTTTAAGAAGTTATGTAAGAAGAAAGAAAAGACAATTTATAGTGTGCATTTAAAATTTGTCTTAAATCCATCCATCCATCCATTTTATACCGCTTATCCCGTTAGGGGTCGCGGGGGGGGCTGGAGCCTATCTCAGCATCTTCGGGCGAAGGCGGGGGACACCCTGGACAAGTCGCCAGTTCATCGCAGGGCTGATATATAGAGACAAACAACCATCCACACTCACATTCACACCTACCGGCAATTTAGAGTGACCAATTAACCTAACCCCCAGTTTGCATGTTTTTGGAATGTGGGAGGAAGCCGATTTTGGGAACAAAAAAAAAAAGAAAAATCATGAATCCAGTATGGTATGAATCGTATTTCATCGTGAGTGGAGTTACTCACTCTATCCGTAGGTTACAGTACCATCCTTGTAATAAACAAACCCAAGAACACAAATCTTTGGCACACACTCTGGTTGGATTTTATTTCCTCTTTGCAATTCATTTTCTTAACATAAATACTGTTTCTCCAGGAAAGTCTAATAAATTCAAAGATGACACAAAAAAGAAGCAATGACAGGCTTTTCTTGATATACATGTGTTGCAACTTTATTCAAGTTACCTATTATATTTTTGATCAGTCTATACTTAACAGGATTAACAGACTATCAATGTAGTACAAATACTTAATTATTCTTGCTGCAGTATTCAAAGCCTGACCAAAGAAAATAGGGCCTGTATGGTCCATTAGGCTTTTAAACAAGACTAGTTTAGCTATGACACCATCAGTTTCTCTTTCAACATGTACAGGTGGAGCATTTGAATAGGGAGTCGCTCGTGCGAGCTTAAGAAAACAACCCAACAGGGAAGCAGCACTTGATAGCACTGAGCCAATAAGCCATCCCATGGCTCCAAATGCAAATTTAGCCAGATCATATAAAATTAAACCACTTTAAGCTTGTACACCAGGTTATGCTAGACAAACAAGAAACTCATCAAACCCTGTAAAGAGAATCTTCAAAACACAACTGCAGCAACCACTTGCCTACCAATCAGGTCCCGCAGATATAAGAATATGTGTAGATTGGACGTGGGGTAGGGGAGAGAACAAGCTCCTGATTGAACAGATGCAACAATAGAGCCTTTGGTCTCTGAATGCCATACCACCCACTTCACTTCAAGTGATCTCACTGCTACAGTGTGCACTGTAATAGCAGAACAGCTTGGAACTCAGAGGAAGGCAAGGGACAGTCTACAGAGTACATAGACCTTATATAAATGCAACGTCCTAAATATTTGGTGGGCCATGCAATATGCTAAATTGCAGTGCTAGGTTATGTATGCATGACTGGATATATGTGGGCATCAGGCAACAGGAAGCAGCAGGATGGCCATCTGTCAGCCATCAGAAAGTCAGCACAGTAAATCTCAACTATACATTTTTGCTGTAGTAAGGCTTAACAAGTCATAACAATGATTTTTTAAGGGCACATATTATTGTCTGATAATATTTCAGTGGGATTCCATTGTATTTCATCACATATAGTGAGGAATTTGTTTATTGAAATGAAAACATCTTCCTTCTCCTTATCTTAACTTACATTTTCAGATGTGTCAACCACCTTTGACAGTCTACTGAAATCTCAATTTCCACTGAAAAGTAAACATTTACAATATTACAACCTCTCCAAAATGTTTCTAGCAAATCTGATGCCATCTTTCGTGTTTAATATCTCTTAACATTCACAAATATATAAAGTAGTATGGATGCAAAAACTCATTGTTACATAAATGAATACATTCTTTTGTTAAACTTACAAGATGATCAATTTAAAATCACTGTTGTGTGACCACTACATGCAAGACCGAGAATACTCAATAAGCAGTGGGTTACTGGAAATTGCTGCATTATTCATATCCTGCATTACAGGAAAAAATATGTGCTGGAAAAGCACAAGTCAGTGCCTTTTCTGCCTTCGCTATTATGACTTTCAATTATTTCATTAATGCTGAAATTCTTTTTCTGAATGGTTTCAGTAAATTCTGCCGGAGATTCATAGGTATCCCTTTTCCAATAAAGGTTAAGATCTTAGCAGTCATTGATGCTCGCTGATCTTTAGAGATTGATGCACTACTCTTTATGCATTTAAAGACCTTTTCAATACACTGTACACATTTGTTTGATAACGTATTGGAATGGGTATCGAAACCAGGTTCCAAAGTTTCAATTCAATCTGAATCATTAATTTTAATTTTGGTTCCGCCAATCGTTTCCTAAATAAACGTTGCACACGACACAAGTATGGGTAAGATTAGAGCTGTATGACCGTAACGCTCAAAAGCATGGTTTCATTTTGTTAAAAAGATGTTGAGTCAGATGGGTCACAGTGCCACACCTCTCACAAATATATTTTTTGCAAAGGAGGGTGCACTACAAAATGGCAAAACACCTTCGCCAGGTGCAAGGTATAACAATCAATGAGTGCGCCATGTTTGACTTGTTGCGTCAAACAAATATGAGTCAACTTGTGGAAAGGTTTCTAAATGAAATTTTGTTGGTTTTTTTTCTGTGAAATAAGTAGGTGACATTTTTTTGACCCCAACCCTCAAAAAACATCTGAATCAAAAATCATTAGGGACCGGAATTGAAAAGCAGAAACAGAATTAAAATTGGATTCACTAAAATTCAAATGATACCCAACCCCAGTAACATAACACAGCTGCCACATAGATCTGAGTCAGTCTCCAATGTAAAATGGTTACAGTGTAAAACACGCATAAGGGACACTGTGTAAGAGCATTTATCTGTGTCTAGCAGAGCACAGCAGAGTGGGGAAGGGGAGCTGCTGGGTCAACATCTTGACCTTGCAGCGGGAACAAGGTCAAATGAGTGTCCCAGGGATCAGTGAAAGAAATCAGCTCCAGCATTTTCTCATACGCTCCCAGAGTCACATGGTGGGGTTTTACAGTCCTTTATTAATGCTGTTGGAAGCAGTAAGCCTGATGATAAGCACCTCTCCACAAGGCAAACCATGATCCTTCACTGTTCCCAGCACACAGCATTTTGCAGAGAGAGTGAATGGAAATTCTCTAAATCAGTACAGACAGGTGCAATGCTGAGAACAGTTAGGAAAGGCATAAATCAGCAATTCATCTTAACATGAATGATAAATTTCTTTCTCGATATTATATCTCCCTTGTGGAGTAGTATGATTTAAATGTAATCAGGTTTTATTCCATTTTTCTGAGCTATCTTTTACAGTGCACCTCAATGCCATGCCAAAAAAAGACCGTGCAAACTGATAAAAATGACCCCATTTTTCTATCCAGGCAAAGCTGACATGGAGGTGTATTTGCTTGTATATATGGGCCTCTAGATGTAATATCATGAGATGAATGAGCCACAGAAAAGCAAGTAGCTCACAGACAGATTACAACTATAGAATAATTCCCAGGACGCTTCTGCTCCAGAGAATTGGGCTGTAAAAGCCTTAACCAGAGCTGGTCAGAAATGGGTCAGGACATGGCAGGACAGGATGTCACCCTAGCAGCACCACTATGCGCTTAGTCGGGCTAGACTGGTGGAAGGGGGACAGCAGGATGAGCCAAGTTTAGAAACACTGCCACGGCAGTACACCGGATCAAAACAATATGTTAGTGACCTGACACTTGGAAAAACATATAGGGGACGAACCGTAACATGATACACAAGAACTTTTATGAGGCACAAGCAGCTCAAAGTAGTTGATAGTGCACTATAAAAAGGAGACATCAGCAGACTGTACAGGATTTGAGTTTTCAAGTGCAGCAGGAAAAATATGTCAGTGCAGAAAACCAAACCTCTGTAGGATCTATTGCAAGAAAAATGTGAGCTCTGTTGTCTTTGGATTTTGGTGCACAGGCACTCATAACAAACAGGGATGACAGATTGACAGCAATCCATGAACTAACACATGGTGCTTTTGGCCCAGTGTGTCAACCAAATAAACCTGTCTGGTCAACCGAACCCAAGCTGCTTTACAGTTCTGGTTCCAAGCCATATGTCAATTTTTCCAAAGCACTGCGTGGTAATATAACATGAAACTGCACAATATTGCTGCAACTGAGATCCTTCTCTACGCCACCGTTGCTTAATTACACTGAACAAAGCAGCAGCTGCTCGGCCCCGTGCATACACAAATTTTATTGCTGCACCCGGTCCTCATCTTTAAGATAATTGCTTTAATTTTGTGTTTTGCAAAGTCACATTACATAATATTTGTGAATCGTTCTTTCAAAATAATATGGTTTTACTCCAATGACACGTCCGCTTACCATTTCAAGACAATGTGGTTTGTTTGTGAAACTCGCAAGTCGCTTACGCATGTTAACAATAATGTGAATGTGGCCATCACTGATAAAGCGGATTTAGTCATTAAGAAGGAAACGTCCACTGTTGCTGATGGTGCCAACAAGTCCAGTGGGTATTAGATTTAGCCTGGCACATCCTGTTCCTTTCCCAATTGAAACTCTACAGGGACAGATCCAAGACCAAAGTGCTTTGTCCTCATGGATTAGCTAGGGGCCCATACGTTTCCATGGAGCAAGTTAGACTTCAACTGTCTCAATACCCTCTCTCTGCACTCTGCGTACTAAGCTGGGAGTTGAAGTACTTTATAAATAGTTATTGTCTTTAAGCTTTACCACAACAGAGAGCATGAGGTTTGACATTATGTCCCATTCCTAGGTCATGCAGTGTTTTTATTACTCTTGTGGCTACTGAAGTCATTCTTCAACTGTGGATGTTTTCCAGAGGTTTCCAGTCCCTTCAGGGTTGAAACAACAGTGAGAGTAGTATTATGGTGTCCTTTCGACATTCCTATGTGACTCCCCGAGGACAGACTTGGGGCTCTGAGGCTGGACTGCTGCGATAATAGAAACAACAACATTGACTACATTTCCTGTTATTGAGATGCAGCAGCGGACTCAGGGGACTGATGTGGCTGATGACAAAAAACTGTACTTCCGTAATTCAGTGACACTGGTAAATGACTCAGTTAGCTGTTATTCAGTTACTGGTACAAAGCCATCAGTGGGCACAGCTCTCAGAAGGATACGTGTATATTTCATCTACGAGGGCAATGCAGAGATTCCAAAACTAAAGGTGCTATGATGCGTGTTCCTCTCTGGCACCATTCTAATGTTTTAAGTACTGTCAGGAGCTGGCTTCTTAAGTGAAATGCAATTTTCAACATCAGCCTGTTCTTCAGCAAATCCCTTCCTGGAACATTACAGCAGAACTTTTGATTACCTTAAGCGTCATGGCAAGTCCTGTCATGTCAAGTTTATTTGTACAGCGCTCAATCACGCTTTCTAATATCCATGAACCAAAGTAACACCAGAAATGCTACAAGGGTGCTGACGATTAAGATTTTAACTTACTTCCTTGCTTTGTTAAGTCCAGATTGTGTTACACAATCATCCCATCACAACTCCATTCTAAAGTCAATGCTAGACCGGTCACCGAAGAAATGTCATAAACACTATCATAGTGGCCTTTCGACTGCTTGGCTGACTGGTTTCAAGTCTGCCAAAAGCTGTCAATGCAGGGAAAACTGGATAAAAAACACATATACAGCAGTACAGTGCAGTTTCCACTGCAGAACAACAGCTGAGGGGTATCTGTGATCCAAGCCTGACTTATGCAACACAGTACATTCAAGCCACAGCAGCATCATCCCAAGGTTGAAATAGCTTGATAGCACCTTTCAGAGCAGTGAGTGGGTCCTCGAGGCCCATTGATGAGAGGCTGTGTTTCGTCGAGACTAAGAGAATGGATTTCAAAGGCGTTAAGACAGGAATGTACAGTTCGTACCCTCACAAGAGTAAATGGACATTTCAAAGAACTAACAGTATCCAAACAACAAAAGGCAAGTGGAGGGAGAACACCAAATTCCTCAGAGTAAAATGTAAAACGTAGTCCCGCAACAGACAAAAAAGCGAGAAGCCATTACTATCCAACATTTTAGAAGTGCTTGAGTAATAATCGGGGTTAACTAAACTATGTGTTAATAATGGAATGTGGTTATCATTTGAAACTACTCTGCATAATGCACAAATAATATGTGCATCCTATACATAATTAGAAATTAAAACCTTCTTTACGTTAAAGTAGATTCTTGTTTCAACAGTAGACTGTATCTGTGTTTCCTAATGATAACTGACACAAACAGGATGTCAGTGCTATACTGCAATGGTGACACGGTTGTTTTCAATAAAAAGGGCCAGCAAGTATTGTGATGCACCATTAAGTCCGCTTTGCAGTGTCTGCAAAAATACTCACTGCAGAGGGAAGTCACAAAAAGGGAAAACTATCTACTAAATCCAGCTT
Source organism: Mola mola (assembly GCA_001698575.1). Lineage (NCBI taxonomy): Eukaryota > Metazoa > Chordata > Actinopteri > Tetraodontiformes > Molidae > Mola > Mola mola. The sequence goes on along the minus strand of KV751323.1, from coordinate 4,611,224 downwards.
CAAATGCACTGAAATTTGCATTTTAGTAGGTTGGTAACTCAGAATTTGATCACATTTGAGCTGCAATTAGTCGATGAATCAAGTGG
>KV751323.1:4590366-4611076 GCA_001698575.1 Mola mola | reverse complement strand
TGGTTAGAAAACAGAAAAAATGTTAAATTGTTGCCTTTGGGCTCTGTAATTTTTTTTATTACTTTGAAAATTTCATAGATTGATTAAATGTAATAATAATCAGCAGGTTAAATCAATAATGAAAACATTCATCACCTGCAGTCATAGACCACACTGACACTTTTTTCTTTCATTGCAACATTTTTTCAGTGGTGCCCTACTTAAAAACACCCAGAGCTACTCCATTAGATTTCCAAAAATAAGCTTGTCCCACCTACAAAGAGCCAATGAGATGGGTCATCTCCAGCTCACAAATCATCTGTGTCTTCTAAGCAGTTATTGCTATTCCCCCCCACAGGCTGCATGCGTACACCCAGGTGTAGGTACCAGCCCTCTATTTATAGCCATCTGTTTGCCCAGTGCTCAATCCAGCCTGTGCTAAGAAGCTTTACTATTCTTGTATCCTCTTTCTTGTCGATTTAGAAAGCTGATTTATGTTTAAAGAAAACGGCACCCGTCTGGAACGTGCACGTGTAGAAACACATGACAGGCTGTTTAAAGGAAGCATTCGTCATCAAATTTCTAGGCAATCAGAGGACGTTTATGTGAGCAAAACTGGAATGGATGTACATTGCTGAAATCACAAACACAGCAAAAAAAAAGCATCTTTAAATCATTTGACTGTTTGGCTGCAATCAGCAGTTGTGTGAGACGGCCAGGACTCTGCAGCTGCGCACTAATGCTACACCGCTAATCAACAACAGCTGAGGTTAAAACGTTGCCCAGTAAACCGTCCAGTCACAATTTATGCAGCGTTTGATTACCATTGTTCAGTAAGCTGTAACTTACAATTTGTCTCGTAATGCATGTAGAAAGGTTTAAACAATACACAGATGTGGAAAACATATAGTAAATCTCTTCTTTCATTGGCTTAAACGCTTTTATTGTCATGAAGCTATGGTAGGAAGAAACACTGCACGAGAGGTCCAAAAATTTAGGGAACCAAAGCATGGGTGGTAATAGGAACATGGCAGCGAATTTGAGAAAGAGCAAAATAGAGAAGGGCAGGCAAACCCACTGTCTCTCTCAGCATTCAGCACAGGCACTCATGCTTGAAAGTGAATGAAAACATGCAGCAAGGCTGTCCCTAAAAGCAACGTGTGGTGTTGAATTTTTTACACTGCAAATGGTTTCCCGTGGCCAAGTCTTTCATGGAAGCTCTGTTAGACAGAACAACAGTCGTGCTGTACATTCAGATGCTGAGTGTGCAAATGTGCAGCACAATGACTCCACACGTCAGTGAGCGATGAACAGGTCCTAAACCTCGAAATCACATGAGCTGTAGGTGGATGGAGTCAGTCGTTTCAGTTGTCCCAATGACCTGAGAGTGTGAGTGTGTGTGTGTGTGTGTGGCACAGGTCTATAACCTTTAAATTGACATTGTTGTCATTTAAGACAGTTAATCACGGGTCCATGCCAACATGGGTAGATTGCAAGAAACTCAAAAAAAAAAGTCTGTTTCTTTGATTGAGATTTGCTGAGATGATGTGGCCATTTTTCGTAGTTCAACTTTTTATCTGTTTATGTTGTCACTGTTTCGAAGAAGTCAGTCTTTTGATAGCAAACACCTGACATCAACTAGCTGTGGGCATGAGAAGGAATGTGGGTGTAAAATGTGGTGAACTGTATGCACACAGCAGCTTGCTTCAGCAACAGCATTTTCCAGCTGTGAGCCAATCACATGCAAGGTGTGTAATTCAATGACTACACTCTAAGGGTGACCTCTGAAGCGCCAACCGACCACAGGCATTACATAACTCTCCATCTATGGGATGCAATATTCGTGTACACATAGTGGTGACTGCAAGTACAGCTGAAGACACTTACCGCCATTACCAGCTCAAAGGGGTGCTTGTACACCCGCACAGGCGACTGATACTTCTGCACCATGGTGGGGATTACAGCGACGCCAACAACCTAAACAGAAACGAAAACAAATCAATCATGATCACAGATGTTGTGAAAGAAATAATAAAAGGCGGGGGGAAAAAAAAGATGCGTGGCTGCATTCCAATCACTCTTGACATCATAAACTGTGAGCCGAGTGCCAAAACAACAGCATTATTGTTGCATCTGGCCTTACAACAGCAGACTCAGCGTGTAATTAAATAAAGGTGTGTTTTGGACACTTGAGTGATGCCAGGTGCTTTCTGTGTGCGTGTGCGATGGCAGGCAGCCCAAAGGACTAAAATCTTGTGGCGACGGGCTGCAGAAAGGAGCTCCCCTGAGCTGTGATCGAGAACCTTCCTGATCAATGGATGCTGCATTTCCAGCTCATTTATCAGAGGCTGAGACACTGCAATGGCTTTTTACTGCAAGCTAGTGGGTGGTATAACTGAGCCGAGTCCTTCTGGTGTCTCTGCAGAAGCTCAGGTCACAGATACACACACAACGACAACACTGCACGTAGGGGATGCTTTTTTTAAAAAAAAACACAGCACATTCCACGTGATGAGGTTTTTTGGGCAGAGTTGAGGGAGCAGGACGAGTAAAAAAAACATCTGAACAACAACATGAGGCTTCTAGTCACGTGAACTTGAGCAGATGAAAGACTAATGTTAACCAAACAAAAGAGGAAGATTCTGCTTTATTCCAAACGGGTTCTGGGACGTGCAAAGTGTGGCTTGAACTTCATGTTCTGCTCGTGCAGCATGCTGACACATGTCTGGAGCTCCTGATGGGAACATGGCTGCGAGGAGGGGTGTGGGCTGACATCCCAGCACTACCTACAGAGGGATCAGGACGGGCAGACTAATAATAACCAGGCTAAGACACACAGAGACACAAACAGGTCGCTGAGGTCTTCCAATCTAAACCACACACATCTAATACTGCAGCACTTGTTACCGTCATGCCTCACGATCTGTCACCATCTTTGGAGGAAACGTCAAAAACAAAACAATTATTGAGATAATTCAGGTGATAGTAAAAACAAAATCATACCATTCGACAGTTTGTATCTGAATCACGTCTATGTGATCGACAGCTCTCATTGTGGCATCCAGCACAATAATCATTTCAAAAGTTCTCATATTATGTAACTTCTGCGTGGGTTCACAGTTTTTTCTCAGGCTCCCAAACTGGATCAGATTCCATTGTTGTGCTCTCGGTCGTCGGTAAATTGCCTGGATTTCGCCGCGTTGATACGAATCGCGTGGAACAAGTTTGAAATGAATCACAGCTGGAATTTAAAAAAAAAAAAAGAAGGAAATGCTCGATCTCCAAGTGACGCGAGGCTGCTTAGAGAGAGAAAGAACTGGAAAGTCAATAACACGCTTCGCTGTTTCCCCGCAACCACACTGACAGCGATGAACAACACTTGCCACGCCGACTTGCTAGCTTAGACAACAGCGCCGGCTAAACCAGACTAGCGCGGTAAATGGACTGAAATTCGGTGACTGGGACTTACCGGTGATTCGGAAAAACCAAATGAATTTGATCGATTTAGTCTGGCTAGTGGTTGGATCTTCTGAGGGGGCTATCCGGGGAAACTCTTGCCATTCCCCCCACGAACAACACTTGCCACGCCGACTTGCTAGCTTAGACAACAGCGCCGGCTAAACCAGACTAGCGCGGTAAATGGACTGAAATTCGGTGACTGGGACTTACCGGTGATTCGGAAAAACCAAATGAATTTGATCGATTTAGTCTGGCTAGTGGTTGGATCTTCTGAGGGGGCTATCCGGGGAAACTCTTGCCATTCCCCCCACCCCCCCCACACTTTGCTCCTAGCTAGCCATGAAGCCGGGATGTGCAACCGGCGTAGCCGGCGGACAGGTCCTCCCCACGGGCTCTTTCGGGGACAAGCTAAACACCCTGAACCGTAAAGCCTCGTCTGAGCCGGCTGAAGTGTCTGCACGGGAGGAGGGCGTCCCTCTCTCTGAGCTCTCCTCCTCTCTCCGTCATGGCTGTGATGCCGTCGCTCCTCCCAGCTCCCGGAGCTCGGGTTTTTTCCACCTCGGGACGGCGGTCCGAAGAAACGAAGGACTGACGGCAGAATTAACTTATTCCCATGTCCAGTATTCAATAAATAAGCATTTATCTACACATTAACCTCCCAATGTGAGTGTAAATTGTCCTACTTATCTCGGAATCTTATGTGCAGCACAAATCTTTATCAGCTTTTTATTCACACAAAGTAGATGTATGTTACACCTTCATCAATTGTCCTGGTTTTCCTATAAGATAGGAGTAATTAATCAATTATCATACATTATATGTTTAATAATATACATATGTTTATAACGAAATGCAAAATCATTATATGAACGTTTAATACACATACATACTGTATATTAAATGAAAAATTGAGTATATTTATTGGACAACAAAATTATTACCATATTATATCATATGTATATTTCAATCTATACATATATGGTACATTTCAGAAGAAAAGCAGAAATTCTTGGACATGACGTCGTCTTATTTCAGTCATGATGAGTGTCATCCATAAAGGACACGATAACAAGGTCAAAAATGGGACCGCCATCACAGGGGGTCTTTAAAGCCGCAGCCATGTGTAAGACAGCAGAAGTAGCCTGTGCAAAATTAATGAAACAGATTTGAATGTGTTTTGTGTTTTTCATTACATGTTTTAGTTTTCATATGATTTTGGAAAGCAATGGGGCCACTATCTTACAGCTGGTCAACATGACAGAAAGTGTTCCCTCCAAAGTGTGTGTAAATGGGATAAGTAATCAGTGCCGGTGCTGAAAACTGATGTCCCTGACCTGTAAAATGAGCTTTCTTTAACAAGTGCTGATCCCGATTTGTACAACTGAGACACAAGACATGTGCTAGGGTAGAAATTTAAACAGGGGCCAACAAAAGAAAAGACAAAATATCCCATTGATTTACAAAGGTAGTTAAAATGAAACCTAAAATGAGGAAGAAAACATAAACCTGTCAGAGTGGTTCATCCAGGAAGAATCAAATAAATATTTGCATGCACAAATGAGTTCTACGGAAATGATCATTCACACATTATGTTGCAGAAAAAGCCTTTGTTTGAAATTTGCTGTTGCCTTCAGGCTTCTGTTTAGTTCTTAGAGTTAAATGCACACACATCCTAATTATGTAAGAGGTTTGGCAGTGATGGCGGTGGACGACAGCGTAAAGGAGATTGTATTTCAAAGGCTGGATGGAGGTAGCGTACACCGAGGCTTGGTGGGCTGAAGCACATGTTAGTGTGGCACCTCAGTTTCAAATGCAGCGAGCGAGTCTCACCTCACATGATCCGTCTCAACCCCTGTTAGTCCTGCTCAGTTTCCTCCTGCATGATTCTCCACAGTCACATACAGTCAGGTGAAGCCACATGAAGCAACCTTCTCAAAGAATTGGCATTAGTGTGCTTGGGTATGAGATCAGGGCCTACCTGACACAATATTCCTTAATACAAGATTTCATTTAATGTATGCAGATGCTTGAGTACTTGCCAGATTAGCTGTCCAGGGTTTCAAAGAGCATATGCTCTCCCTTAAATATATGATATTTAGGTTTTAGGGCAAGCATTTGTATGGCACACCGGGTGTGGTGTGTTTTTTTGTTTGTATTATCAAAGAAATGAGCTACCGAGCACAATTAAAAATTGACAAACAGCGTCATCTAGCGGGAAAGATCTGAAGGTACAACACACTGCAGTTGACCAGGTATTTAAACTTGAAAAAGCTGATTTTCTCTCAAAACTGTAACTGCGCTTTCTCTTATCCTTCTTCCTGACAGCTCACTTCTTTTTTCACTACCATAGAAAGCCCGTCTTACACAGTACTCTGCAAAAATCATTATGTTTGTTGTTTTAGGAAGGCTAATTTATTTCTCCATCTCTTTATTACAATTCAACCACAGCATAAAGCAAATATGTATGTAACATTAAAAAACACAATTAAAAAAAAATAAGACAAAACAGCTTCTATAAGCTAAAGTGTCAAGTGTTCAGTGTGACCTCTCCTCACACTCAGCATGTCTCGAACTCTGTCGGACAGATGAGATGAGATTTACTGCACTAATCCTCTTGCGTATTACACCAGGTTTGTTCAAGACATGTTCAAAGCTTCTTATTGCTCTTGCGGCTAATCGGAACTCACTGGAAGCTTGATATAAGATCAGCTTTCAGTCACACCATTCCATTCAAAACGTCATAGATCGCAGAATTTGACAGACATAAAATTGTAATGTTGCATAGGTGAAGTCACTCCCGAAGGGAAATCAGCCTTTTAAAGTGGATACTCAAGATGTGTTGTCCAAAGTGGTATAAAGAAACTTGAAGAATCAGGGGTGGAAAGCCAAGAAAATGTTCACAATCTGATGAGAAGTTTGTCAGAGACCAGAAGTCCAGCCTGCACCTGGCTCAGCAACTGGCGTCTGGAATGGGGATCAGTGGAAAATGTAAGGGGAGAAGCATTTCAGAGAGAGTGTGTTCCTATTGGCTGCTCTATAGGGATAGATGCGTGTGCACGTCCCCACAGATGGTGAAAGGCCGACACATCGGCAGACATCCCAGCAGGGAAAGTTGCTCCTCCAGAACTGCAAATAAAGAGCCAAAACAAAGAAGACTGAAAATATCTGTCTGCGAACCATCTCAGGGGCTTCGTGACTGTTTTAAGAGCGGGGCGGAGCTACAGAGCAGAAACAGGGAAGTGAGGAGGAGTGGAGTTGCTACTTTCGGGGTCTCATGCTTGAGTCTCAGAAGTTACAAACCACGGATTCAATTTTTTTTTATCTTTGTGGAAACACTTAATATTAGATCTAGGTTAAATGACCTACTTCTCCTAAAAATTCAAATCTAGTTTACGAATATCTGTGACATACACTAAAATTCTTACATTTAACCAGCTGGAACCAGCTTAGCTATCACAATATAAACTACTGAATTCTAACAAATCATTGTCGAAACCTTTTTTGATAAACTGTATACACTAATCGTAGCAAATGTAGCAGCTCTACACTTATTGCTCATCATTCCAACACCATTATACATAGTCAAATCTTAAAGAAAACAAGATGTGTTATTCATCAATCCTGCTGTTAATAAAATGACTTGGTATTTAATATAAAATGTGAAATGCTGCAGTGGCCTCAGGAGCTTCCTGTACACTTTTTTTTTTTTTTTACCACTGGGCAATGGCTAATATCAGTAGTGACATTTCTTGTCTGGAGGACACAGAACTATCCTGCAGGTGTGCATGAGCAGAGAGGAGAAGCAGGAAGTGGTTTTTCAGAACGCAACAGAGCAATCTTAGTAGGAAGTGCAGGCACGCTTTGACAGGAAACTGATCTTAACAGTTGATAGTTCAAACACCCACAGGTAGCTAATAACAAATGGATAGTGTCAGTCTTTCACTGACAGACTGCAGTATTGATCGTGGCATTAACACAGGCAATGTTTGTGTAAATGACTCTCACATTTATTTATTTATGTCATTCAAATTATTAGAGGCATATTTTTGGACTTGAATAGGTGTTTTAGATCTGCTCATTAGAGTGTTTCAATCATGAGTATATTGATAGATTGCCCTTAATAAGGGAGGACTGACTACAGGGGATAGAACTGAAATTGTATCTTAGTCCTTAACTCCATCCGTTAATTGAAGAAAGAATGTAAAACTGTATTTCTCACACTCATACTGCAACGGACTAAATGAGTCAACAGCCAACAGACAAACAGTTTTCCTTTGTGGTGAAGAAGGAAGAGATAATTACATAACAGCAGGCCAACATCAAATATTGCGCATGCACGACTTGGAGTTTGGGTGCGATGCCAGTTTAAGGTTAAATTCTACAAGACGTCCTGGGTTTCATTACATCTTATCAGAGTGGAAAAGTATTGGCATGAAAACTTTAAACATTAAAGCAGAACAGGACGTGAGGTAGGAGGGAAGGGTTAAGTCAAAACACAAAGAGCAGGGGGAAAAAAAGTGAGATTTCTGTAAATACACATGATTCTCTCTGCCATTTCATGAGGAAGTAAGCAGCCAGACAGGAGCGGAATAAGCAAAACAGCAGCAGCTAGTTTGTGTTGTTGCCGGATGACACGTTGCGAGACAGGAAATGAGAGACGCAGTGAAGACTCGCTATCCTTTGCACTCACAACCGCCCCATGACAGCAGTGAATCAGAAGGGAAACTGGCTGTTATTTCAATTTTTCTTGATGCATCGTCGAGAGGAGAGAAAAAAAAATTGAGCCACGCAATCTGAAAATGGGCAACGAAGAGAAAGATGTAGAACCTGCGGCTCTGCCAAAAGTGCGGGAATCACCAGAGGCAGGAAAGGAATCTGCTGTGGAGCCTCCCCAAGGTCAAACATCTGACGCGACAGACCCCCTCAACACATACAAGTGGAACACCGGCTCCAGGGGAGCACTCAACGAGCCGACGGAAGACCGAGGAGCGTCTTCTTCCACACCTACACTCAATAAGATTCAGAAGGCCTCCACCAACAAATGGAGCAAAATGCAAAACTGGCGCAAGGCTCTAAGCGAGGACCCCGGAGACAGAAATTCATCCAGTGGGAAAGGTGGCGAGGGAGCCAAGGTGGATAAAGGCGGCGGAGCAACCAGAAAGAACCCATTCAGGAGGGCCCTGTCCGAGCCTCCGGGGTCACTGTTTGCAACCCGGTCTCCTTCTTCCAGCACAGGCAGCTCAGTCCATACAGCCTCACCATCAGCTGCTGCAGAGTCCCCGCACGTCTCTTCCACAGACCCTTCGCAAAGAGGCAGCGGGGGAACGCTCTTTAAAAGGTACCTGAGGACGGTGTCCCAGAAGTTGAAAAGGCCCCGGATACACAGTCGGAGCAGCACCCCAAACCTGCTGCCAGGTACAAACTGAATACAATGCGTATGCTCAAACTTCATCAACATTACCATTTTTAAAGTGATAAATTGTTTTTTGTAAACACATCAAATTATGGGAAACTGTGAATTCCAGCAAATGGAATGCAGTTAATGGTGATTTCCTTTGACTACGTGGGGGAGGATGATTCAGCGATACATTAATGTAGATGGAGTACGTGTGAAATCCTTCTCACATCAAACCTGTGTTAAAAACAACCCAGTAAGAAAAACACAGGCAACACGGGCAGAAAAAGATGGCAAACTTAAAACAAGGAAACTTAAAGAAAGAAAGATGACAAAATAGTGAAAATGGCCATTATAGTGAGACACCGGTGTGACATGAGGTCAGGGCAGGTAAAAGGGTACAGATGAAACACATGGGGATGATCACACGGAAGAGTAAGCCAGGACAAGAATCTTCAACATTAAAGAGGAAATGAAAAATTAGAAAAAATGACACGAGAAAATAACTACAACCCAAAACCTTGACACTCACAAAGGTGCTCATCAACATTATTAGCTAAAGATAGGTAGACTTCTACATGTTATTTTTCACCACGACACACTGAAATAAGCCTCTCCTGTAAAAATACTGAATTTCAAACCAAATGAGAAAGAAAATGCACGTCAATTTATAAACTAAATTATTAATGTAGTCAGCGGTTGGAAGAGGGACACGTTTGATATTTAGATATAGTTTAAATATTTTTGGTCAGTGTAGAGAGTGCAAAAGAAATTGTAACTTGGAAGCAACAGCAGAGGTGTTTAAGAAAGCTGTGGTCCCCTTCTTGGCCCTGCAAATGACTATTAACTGGCCCTACTGTACATATCATCAGTTCTCACAGAAGAGTCCACAATATACAGATGATCTTGTCATTTTTTCTTCAAATGAGAAAAACTTAACTTAAAGGTTGAGTGTGTGAAAATTAGCAGCATCTGATGGTGTGGTCATTGAATGCAAGCAACAGTCTCGCTGCCACCTCTCTAAGCATGTGACAGAACTACGGACGAGGATCGAAGTTTAACAAACTTGGAACAAACTTCCAGCAGGCTGCTGGCAAAAAAATCCTTCTTCTTCGACTCCTTTTACTGGGGCGAGTCTTCTTCGTTTGATATATTCCAATATCACTACAAACACAAGACATGTTTTCAAGTCTTTTTGTCCTTTCTCAGCCTCTGTAGTAACATGGCAGCAAGATGGCACTCTCAGTGGAAGGTAGATCCGCTCCCATGTAACTCTAAATTGATTATTTTAAGATTGATTTAAAGTGATCACACTCTAATTTTAACATAGTTGCGAAGAATATACGCTTGCAATTGGATCACCTTAAACTTTACATACTGAACCTTTACTGAGACCGTCACACCCAACAAAGTACAAAAACAATCAGTTTCCACAAAAGGGAGCAGCTGTAACTGACAAAACAATACCTTTATAAACTTAGAAACCACTCCCCAATATCCGCTCTACTGAAACGGTACTAAAAGCCGACTGTATTCACGTGGCAGACCACACTATGATGCAACTCACGAGTGACGCCTTAATCCACTAAAACCCTTCATACGTCAACAAATTTAAAGTCTAAATTAAATTAAAGGTTCATCGAATCTAGAGCCATATTTAAGTAAGTTACCCTACAAGCGGAAGTAAACAAAAGTATACAACAAAACAAAGAAATGTGCTTCAGTTTTTTTGTAATTTAATTAAAAGAGTTGAAATTTCATATGTTCTATAATCATTGCACATTCAGTGAAGTACTTCAAGCCTTTTTTTGTTTGATTTTACTGATTACGGATTATACAGTTACAGTGAACTATTCTAATATTTGTTCTACATGTGTTTTTTTTTTTTTTAGTTTTAGGCCAATAGTTATCAAAATTAAAATAGCAAAATGATTGAAACAATCTAGTTTATGTGTAAGAGGGATAGTTTTTTTTCTTCCTTGCATATATCAATATTTTATTTTCAATAGTTTATTGTGCCTTAGCACAACATGTAAACACACCATGCCATTTAAACTTATTAAACATGACAACATTTAACTGTAAAGTACCATACACATAAATGCAGGGGGGCATCGACTTTGAAGGAAAATTAAAAGGAAACCACAGGATGCGTGGAGCTCATCCTGGTGTGCCATTACGAAACAGCGATAGCATCAGTAATTCTGGCAACTCCACAAATAGGAGGGGCCAGGTTCTGTGTGAGATAAGTGCCATGACGCCGTAATTATTGAAACAAGGGTCAGCATGTGCATGCAATTACAGTATGTCTCTCCAAAATTCCATCAACTGTAGATTCAAATTGAGCTGAAGGTCTAGTGAGATTGTAATGTGTGGAATGTAATGAGTCCTCTGTGCTGTGAAGTGACGAATTCATTCTGTGTGTGTGCGCTTGTGTTGTAGATGGGCCGCCATCTGCTGCACCCACCAGCTCTACCCTCCCAAGACTACAGTGGGTCCCACATCAGGAGGTCCCATTATGGGACATCAGCAACTGTATCCTCGAAGATGGACAAATTCTCATTTCTACAGACGAAGAGGTACCGATACATAAACACAAATCACTAAATCACATGACTGATGAAGTTTACTAAACCCACAGACAAACAAAGAATCAGCAGAAACAGTTCAAAGACTACAGAGGCATTTTATTTTAATAGTTCGACAAAATGTGTTTGTGTGTCTGTTTTGCAGCCAATGGTGTGGACCAGAAACCGTGTCAGCAGCTGCCTGTCCAACCTCAGCATGCAGAACCTTGCGGACATCGACAATGGTTAATACATCACACACATCCTGTATATATAAATTAAGCAAAATAAAGAACAAATCTGTAGAACCAGACCAGAATAAGAGCTTCTGATGCGATAGTCAAAGAGGAAATAGCTAAATGTTTACGCATGCGAGTGGCTGTCAAATTGCTTCCGCTACTTTTTTGGAGAAGATAACATCGCGCCTGGGTGCTTCAGCCCTCCAATGAGAGCTTGAAGAGGTAGAGAAGGCACAGTCAGTATCTGCTCCCGTTCCTCTCTGGTGTTTGGCTTACAAGAATTTCTGAGTCTCTGAAGTGACTGATCCTGTATTGGTTTTGATGAGCTGGTGTTACAATAGTCAACATATGCTGCTGAAGACAGGAGGGCAAATCTCAAAGGGACAGAGATCAAATCCCAAGGCTGTTGTTCACCTCTGGACTAGATGATGGGTTTTAAACGCTGGATTGTTTGTGGTGGGGCTTTGGGTAAGCAAAAACAGAAAAGATGTGTTACTAATTCTAGGTCTTAAGCATTTATATTCACGTCTTTCATTTAAAGATATTTTTCTTGTTAAACTAGAGGGTTTAAAACCTTAAACTGAAGAAACAAATTATGAAAGAAGCTCATTAACTCATTTTGTTCTCTTGAAAAATCTTTAAATGGATTTCAATAATAGTATAGTGCATAATAGATAACAAAGTACAATAGAAAATGCAATGTCTGCTCGAGAAATATGTGAAATTAATAAGCATTACCAAGAGGCAGTTACAGCTAAAAGCCACATCCTGTATGACTTAATCTAGAAGAGTTTCCTAACTTTACTGCCTTGTATTGAGTGTTTAGTCTTCACTGGAAGTTCAGAAATTGAGCGCTGCTGTTGGTTTAAAAAAAAGATTGAGAAAATTGCCAAGATTCAGGTAGTTTTGAGAAAATGGTGGAAACCTGAAACCCACTTACAAAAACATATCAGATGTATTGATCACCGCCCTAACTGAAAAAAATCATATTAAATGCGTCTAAATCGTGTACTCAAATATTGATAAAAAAAAAAAGATTACATTTTCACTTCATTATCAATATCAAAGTGATCATGTTTATACAGAATGTAGTCCTGACCACACGGGCTTGCCGGTTGGCCCGCGACCAAAGAACCAAGATGGTGGTGTGAGGGTGAGTAATTAAGACAACAGAGATAATGATCTTTCTGGTGGCCCTGCATTTCCTGTTGACAGATTTGCTTAATATCACCATGTTTGGCGTCATCACCCTTAGGCACTGATCAAGCGACGCCTCGAGAACCGGGCCAAGAGGAACAACAACACCCAACCAAACTCCTCAGGACTAAACAAAGGAAGCAGGTAGAGTTCTTTATAATGAGAACAAATACTGAGGTACACAAGTATTTGGACGTTTAGATAAAATACAAAACTAAAAGCTTGAATATATTCCCCATGTATTACAATGCATCCAGCAGTTGCCACGAAAAGCCAAAAATGTCGTGTATAGTGTTGAATGGATCACCAAATTAGTAAGTTAGAACTTCTCTGGACAACGTACGTCCGTGTATAATTTCCAGGTAAATTATGCCATAGTGTTTTTCAGCTACCAATGACAAGAAAGAAGTGATTCCAATCTACCAATACATATTGTATGTCATACATATATGCTGTTAAAGTTTAAATTACCCATGACAGTAATTTTTCATACTTTATTATTTCAAATATGCCTGACTCCTCTAAACTATTTATTTCTAAGGCATTATGGTTCCCGGGAGTCTGTATCAATTCCTCTCAGTGCACTGGGGAGTCTGGATTTGAATGCAGACACCAGCACTGTCATCAGGCCAGTCCACAGCTCCATTTTGGGGGAGAAGTATTGCTTTGAGGTATAATTTGACAAATGCATTCAGTGTGAAAAAATAAAAAACTTCTAATCCCAGAAAGGTTAACATGATTCTGTTGTTTTCAATGGTTACAGGTGATAAACTCTGAGAACACACACTGCTTTGGCTGCTCTTCAGCTGCAGAACGTGATCGTTGGATTGAAGATCTGAGACGGGCTGCCCAGCCTAATAAGGTAAGTCATTGGTTTGTTCCAAAAAAAAAAGTATTAAAAAATGCTAAAAAAGAGAGATCTAAATCTTCCATTAATTCACAGGATAACATTGAGCGCACAGAAAACTCCCTCAGTCTTTGGGTTAATGAAGCTAAAGATCTGCCACCCAAAAGACACTATTACTGCGAGGTACACCTGGATGGGACCCTATTCGCACGTACCAGCAGCCGAGCTGTTGGCAAGTTGTCTAACCACTCCAACCTGGCAGGGGATAGCAGCACAGGGTCTTCAGGAGGCCAAATGGCAAGTGGAGGTGTGGCTGGAGGGTGTCAGCTATTTTGGGGTGAATTCTTTGAGCTAGACAACCTGCCCTGCATCTCTCAAATCACCCTGCACCTCTTCCGTGAAGAAGACCCCAAGAAAAAGCGTCACTCCAAAGACGAGTCCAGCCTGCACCCACTAGGCAGTGTGGCCCTACCTTTAGATGAGATCAGAGGGAGGACCTATCAGGAGAAGTGGTATTCCATCACTCCATACAAGGCCTCAGCAACAACAGGGAGCAAAGAGCTGCTTGGGCCACAGGCTTCACTCCGTATAAAGGCCCGTTTCCAGAATTTGCAAGTGTTGCCAATGGAGAAATACAAAGAGTTTGCAGAGTATGTGACGGTGGATTATGTGGAAATGTGCAGAAGTCTAGAGCCACTTCTGAATGTGAAGGAGAAGGAGGAGCTGGCAGGAGCTTTGGTCCATGTACTACAGAGTATCGGCAAAGCCAAGGTGGAGTCACATTAAATGCATATAAGCTACTGCATCTCTGTTTTTAAATCTGACAATAGGAAAATATTCCTGAAACATGACTTGATTTTATATGCTTCAGGAATTCCTGACTGATTTGGGCGGTGCAGAGGTGGAGCGTCTTGGAGAGAAGGAGGCATTGATCTTCAGAGAGAACACACTGGCCACTAAAGCCATAGATGATTATATGAAACTCGTGGGCCAGAAGTACCTCATTGACACACTAGGTAGGAGATTAAGTGGTGAAGGTGATTTTAAGAAAATTGCACTTGTCTTTGTTTTCTTTTCACTAAACCCTGGGCTTTCGTTTTCACTGCAGGAGACTTCATCTCTCGCCTCTATGCCTCAGTGGAGAATTGTGAAGTTGACCCACGTAAGTGTGCTTCATCTGAACTTTCAAACAACCAGAAGCACTTGAGGGAAGCCTGTGAGGAGGTGGTGCAAAAGATCATTAATGTCCATGGGTGAGCTAAGAGAGGTTGGCATATAAACAACAAAAATGAATTTAGATCAATTTTATTGATCTTTTTCTGATGAAAAAAATCTTCTTGTTTTCAGTCCTTTTCCAGAAGAGTTAAACAGGATCTTCTCCAGCTGGGTGGAGCTTTGTGAAGACCAGGGAAAGCCAGAGATTGGACACCGTCTCATCTCTGCTTCCCTCTTCCTTCGTTTCTTATGTCCTGCTATCCTCAGTCCTTCTCTTTTTGGTCTGACACAGCCTTACCCAGAGACAAATACTCTGCGCACCCTTACCTTAACCGCCAAAGTCATTCAGAATCTGGCCAACTTCACCCTGTGAGTGGCCTCTTATCTGCTAAGATTATATAGAATGCTTTGCTTTACAGATTTTATTAATTAACCAAAAGTGATTAAGTGAATGAAATTTTTCGTTCTGATTCAGGTTTGGTGAGAAAGAGGAATACATGCTCTTTATGAATGAATTCCTACAGCAGCACTGGGATGGAATGAGGGGTTTTCTACAAACAGTGTCCAATTCAGACACAGAAATAGCAATGACTTCCTTTGACGGTTATGTGGACCTACCTCTGCGTTTGGCCGTGTTGCATGGCCTGTTGGTCGACATCATCTATCAGAGAGACCAGGTAGGGAAATGAACCAAGTCTAGATTGGCAGGAAATTCTAAACGTGCAATTTGGAGACTCAAATACAGGAAATATTCCAACCACGTTTGGAACATAACATTTTTAGTCTCTTGTGGGACGCTTCCCAAATATGTGTTTATGGTATAAATAACCCTTTCTTGCAGTCTTGGAAAGTTACTTGAGTTACTAAATTGTTGATATGCAGACAACTGTGACCTGTATCCAAATTTCTTATTTAGATATGGAGGTAGATTTTAGATGCCTGAAATTAAACCATTTCATCTTAGTCTGCCAGACAAGCTGCAGATGTAGCCCATCTAACCACATGATGATTGACAATGGAATGTAAAATCTTCCTTATATTGAATTTTTCTTCTCCCTATACAGTATCAAGGTCAGGACTGCATTTTTTAGAGTGCCTAACATTTGGTGTTTTTCTCCATAGGACACAGTTGACAAGCTAAGTCCTCTGCCTTCCATTCTGAACCAGATAACTGAGTCCCTGGGCCCTGAAGCACCTCGGATCAAAATTGGAAGGCATGTTTAACAGCTATACCCTATTTGATATGTCAGCAGCTTGTGATGTATTTCATTTCAACATTCAACATTTGTGACGCTATCTGTTACGGCACTTTCCTTGCAGCCAAATGGAACAAACCAAACCATTGTACGTTCCTCCCAAAGACTTGGGCAAGTACAGCCCTCACCAACCATCCCTTCAGCAGCTTCCATTGGACTCCAAAAGTCCAAGAGATGGGTATGAGTGATTTTAAATGTCAGAATTATTATGAAGGTGATTTCTAACTGATCCTTGATTTTCTTGTGCCAATAATTTACTGAGATTAAGTCTGGGCAGTCTTATCATAATATGTGGCTTCACTTAGACCTACTTCTAAATAAACCTTCCACCAAATTTATATTTCCCCCATTTTCCAAAGCAGCCCTACGTCCTTCACTACAGCCTCATTCTTTCGGTCAGTACCCAATACCCTTGACCATATGCACAGCCTAGAAGATAAACTAGCAATTAAGGCACCTTTAGACAAACCCGGATAACAATCCTTTTGGATCCTTGCATAAAACACTCAAACGGCTACCACCCAAGTAATTGTACATACCATAGTTAATTTTGATAGACAACCAATGTGGTTAACATACTAAGTGCGTCTCAAATAAATTGAAATATTGCGATTTTTCATCAAGTCAGCCCTATGATGATCTAGTGACCTGTCCAGGGTGTACCCCGCCTTCACACAACAACTAGGATCAGCTCCAGCCCCCTGTGACTCTTTTGTATAAGCGGTGATAGATAATGAATGGATGGATTTTTATGCCTCTGCACCGGGACAGAGGGATTTTGTTTTGGGTTGTCCATCTGACCTTTAGGGGTTAAAGGTCAAAGTCACCTTGTCCTAAAAGAAAACATTGAGAGATTTTTGTCAAATTTGGCACAAACCTATATTTGGACTCTACAGTAAATTGGTTAAGGTCTGACGTTGAAAATTTAGAGGTCACAGTGACCATTGTAGCTCACACGAAAACCACCCCTGCCATTCTTCTTGACCCGCTGCTGTACTTTCACTATCCGCTTTTTATGCCTTGCAGAGGCATATAACTACCAGATGGTAATTCCAGTTTTTTAAGAAGATGAACCTTTAATATAATCTAAACACATTACACACAAACTATAATGTTTCAAATATTTTATTATTTTAATTTTGATGATTAGCTCAAAAAAAAAAATTTCTGTAACTGTAAAAGATGCACTAATAGTTCACACTTATTTTGCCCCCACAAATGATTCAACATGTTGGAAAGAACCATATCTTCTGCCCACATATGAACAAAAGGGTGTATCCTGTGAGATCACATTAACATTCTGAACACCACATACTGTATGTAAGTGCTTAATATTATCAGTAAACAACTGGTGGATATCCTTTACGCAGTTCAAGATACCAATAAATATACAGGACAGATATATGATGGTATTGCCTGCTAAAATGATTTGCATCATTAGGCCTATAAAATTTAATGAGTAATAAATTCAGTCATTCATTTAACAGGGATTACCGGACTCGGAGGAGTATTAGAAAGCCCGTAACCAGGACACAGAGTGCCCCACACAGACGTCCTGGTCATGCAAAACAAGACTTGAAGAGGCAGACAAGTTCTGAAACTCTGCCAACAGGAGATGACCATGAACAGGAGATGGAAACCAACCAGCTACTTATCTCATCACCAAAAACTGTGAGCCTTGCATGTCTGTTAAGGAGATTACTTTACTGTCTTTCTCGTGGTCTATGTTTTTGCAATACATAAACTTGCTTTTTCATTAGAGTAATAAGCGCATTTTTACATGTATATTAATACAGACATAGTATGACTTTATATGTATAATTAGAAGGACCCTAATAAAAATCTCATATGGTCTTTTAGACTTGCAGCATCAAACGCCAACCTGAACCAGTTCCCTGGATCAAAGTCAATCACAACAGGGAGTCCGGTGAGATGAAGACAGAGAATGAGCAGTTCAGCATACTGGACAGGGTATGTCAAACATCTTACCCACTGAGGTACATCATTCTGGCTGTGCAGCGCGTGACGGCGTTATTATTTAATGAACTTTCAATTTGTGCTTCACACACCAGCATGCTCAAGAGCTGTCAGAGCTTCGTCTGGGGATAGATCAGGTGACAGAGCGTGAGCTGGACATGGCTAAGCGCCTAGAGGACTTCATTATCCAAAGCCAGGACCAGAATGCAATGCTGCAGGCTGAGGTAAAGGAGCTCCAGAATCTCCTGGCTGTGAAAGAAGATCAGCTTGCCAGCGCCACCTTCAGGTAAAATAGCAGAGCTAAACAGTACTGCTGATGCTCTACTTGTCAGCAAACATATTCAGCTTTTAAACAAAACTTATTTAATTTTCCCGCATTCTCTGCTTTTATGTATGTTGCATACTGTTTAATTTGCACTTTATAACTTAAATTCATTTAATCATATAAGGATTGGAAGTTAAATGAAGGATAGGATGTGTTAGTGCTATTACTAACTGTTCCTGTAATGTTATATGTGGTATTTTCTTGTAAATTTCTTTTCAATCTGTGTCTTTCATAGGCTGGGTGTGATTGAGGAGGAGAGGGAGGAAGTTGTGAGGAAGCTAAGTGTTGCCATTGCAGCAACTGAGCGAATGAGCGTATTGGTAAGACAGACAGACAGAAAAAAAACAATTGACACACTTTGCTAAAGGAATAGTTAACCTTACAATTCATTTTTTATCTTTCTAACTGCAAAAAACTTTTTAGAACCAAAGAACACTGGGCATGCTGATTTAATACAATCTTATACACAAGCTAACCTGTAACTACTTGTAATTTTTGTAGTTGAAGGGGAAAAGCACTTCAAACTTCAAAGTTATTTGTAGCTAAATATTTGCACAATTTGTTTCCTATGCACGACACTGTGCGTAACCCTGACATTAATAGTGGGGAGAACAAGCAAGACAATTAGATAGACATAAAATCAAAGCAAAATATTGCACAAAAAACAGTGAAATCACGGTGTAATGCTAAATTGGGGTTCTATAATGTAAACTAATTTGGGAGCGAGTGTGTTTGTTGCCTTTTTACACATTTCACCTGAACTATAATGGAATAGATAATGTCCAAATTTTAATTTGAAAAATAATAAATTTTGACTCAGAAGGTCAGATTCAGTGCACATTTTCTGTAATACTAAAGCATTTATTAAAGCAGTAAAAAAAACAACAAAAAAACAAAACAAAAAACCAACTTGCAACGACAGCAGTTGAATTACTGTACGTAAATAAGCGTGTCAATGGAAACACATGCATGGCTCCTTTCTGTGTTAACAGGAGGAACAGTTTGCAGGCCTGCTGAAGGACTTTCATCAGCTTAATGAGGCCTACAGCCGTGGCCAAAACAACACACAGCATCCTGAAAAGCCACAAATCAATAGCAGCTGATTCCAAATGGTGAATAATGATTTACAGCTGCTGCATGACAGTTTTGTGTAAATACATCGAGATCGTCTAGAAAGCACTTGCTGAAGCGCCTGCTCATTTTTTCCAAATGAGGTGTATGCTTATTTTATGAATATATTTGCAATGGATGTACGAGACTGAGGTAAACATGAAACCGCCAGGATTTGTCTGCATTTCAGCTTCTACTGTATCTCAAATCCAGATTGAGATACAGACTTCTAAACCTTTCTGATACATAAAAGAACATCCTGTGTTTCCATCAGTGTATTTGTGTCTATTCACCCATTTTAATTATTGTAAAATCTTTCTGAGGTGTTTCAAAAACTATACAGATTCTATACATGTTATTTCCTCCCTTTCTTGTTTATTTACAATCACCCTTTAGGAGAAGTGGCTGTCTTTTTATTTTGGCCCATTCATTACTAGATAACACCCTGTTATTTCTTGTCATTTTTTTTTTTTTTTTTTTTTTTTTTTTTTTCTTTTACTTGTGATAACGTCTTCTAACAAACTGAAAATAACTGTTCTGTGAGTGAGTGTTGCAAGCTTAAAGTTCAGGGAAATGATAATACTAAATAATAAATACGAGGAAGGAAGCACTCTGAGAGCAGTAACCTCTGTCAACACAGGTAGATTCCCTACAAAATATGTTCTCCAGCAATAACTGTTCAAAGTCATCCAAGGTCAGCTTTTTTTTTTTACTCTATGAGCTCATATTTCAGCTCTCTACCAGACTGTGTTATTAGTGTTTGTTTTCCCCACTGTAAATGTGATGATGCAAAAAAGAGCACATTTGTCAGGGTCTGGTAACGTTCATGTGTCGGTTGTTAGGGTCAATCAGTGTTTCCCGTTTTATTTTGAAATTCTGTTGTGTCCAATTTCCCATGTCCTGTCAAGTCTTCTCCCTAAGGTGTGTGTTTTTGCCTTTCCTCCATAATGTGTCTCACCTGCGTGTAATTGTCTAACCCTCCCTTGTGTATCTAAACACTGTGTTCCTTTCCTCCTGGGCCAGATTGTCTTGTCTTCCCAGTGAGCAGTCCAGTGTTAATCTATAGTGAGGTCCTCGGGTCCTTGATCTTGTTTTTGTTTCCCGACTACTGAGTTTGCCTGCTCCTTGAACTGTACCTTTGCTA
>KV751323.1:4565361-4585309 GCA_001698575.1 Mola mola | reverse complement strand
TTCATATGGATGCATGTTGTTTCCCACCACAGTGTATGACATGATAAAATAAAATAAAGGTTCATGTTGGCTTGTGTTCCTCTCTTCGCACAGGCTTCATTCAACATGCCCACAGCTGTTAACTTTGACCCTTACACCCCGCGGATCAACTTGGACTCCAAGAAGGTAATAGCGTCACAAGCCTTTGCTTCTGCGCTGAAGGTGCATCTGATAGAGATCCTGAAACAGCCTATTGACGCCAGACTGCTGAGACTTAAAGCTTCTGAAAGTGCAGGTACATTTCCACTAGAATATTTTAACATCTGGAAACATGTTAAAGTATAATGAACCTTTTTTCTGTCCAGTTCTTATGTAGAAATTAACATCAACATTGTTGTATATTAATACCGTTGGAATTAATATAGGTTAATGATGCCTCACCACTTCCCCGCGTTGTCCAAAAATGAAGCCAGATTAAGCCGTCGTGTTGCTCTGGTGACGTCATTTGGAACCAGACTTTGTGCATTAGGTACGAGGGAGCAGATTGATTTCCCATCTGCCCAATGGCGAGCATAGCTCAGCTGTAAATCATGACGTGTCACCCTGTTTTTGTAGCATCAAATAACCGAAACATACTGCAGAATGATGCCACCAGCCACCATGGGGCAATGTAGATGCTTTGGCTTCACCTTTTGGGAGCTCTTATGTCACCCATTTTTATATATGGATAACGGAAAATGCTGAAAATTAAACCAAAAGTTGACTGTATGTGTAAATTTGATATTAGTCATTCTCCAAGTCCGTGGCAGCTGTCATGTTGTCCAAATTTTATTTTTACAGTCAATGATTCAAACATATCTCCTTTGAACTCTGTTGAAACAGTGTTTCAGTTAGTTGTCTGCACAAAGGAATGCAGATAGAAACATATGTGACAGAAGTGACACACAGGGAATTACAGGGTTTCCCCCTAGAATTTTTTTTAGGCCTGGTGGTAAGAGTTAAGTCTGCAATCATTGCGCACATTCTGTTAGAGAAGACCGAGAGAATATCATAATTCTGACTGTCCATTCGTCCACCGCTAACATTTTAGTCTTGTCTTGTTAACAGTTGTAACATGTTTAAAAAAATATGTACGTATAATGAAGAGAACACCCTGGATTATGTCAACAACTGCAGAAAATGTGAGTGTGTGTGTGTGAGAGAGAGAGTAGGGTAGTAGTCAAGCATTATATAAATGAGTTCTGTTTACCATTCACAGGCGAAAAAGCTTACGTCTCAGGAAGTACTGGATCTCAGCCGGAATCTGGTATGTTGATTTTATAGCAGAAAATCTGTATCTGTAAATATATGCCTATTAGGGGGTGTGATATTACATCCAGCTCACGAGATGGGTTTTTAACATTACTTTTAAGAAAACTCACAAAACAATGCAGGTGCATTTTGAAATATTTTATAAGTGTCCCAGAGAGCACATGACTGACCTTCAATGTTGAAATGATAACATTTACTATTATAATAAAGTACATCTATATAGTGCTTTCTAAGACTTACAGTTCAAAAGTGCTTGTGGTTGAAATAATGTCAGTTGCTGTTTTAACATTGAAACAACAAACAAACAGCATGTATGTAGAAATGTTACCAAAATTCTCATAAATCAACATTGGAATTTTAACCAACCTGTAATCATCATGTAATAACCTCAGCTTTTGAAATTATTTTACATAATTTTATCAGTATTTTGTCATAATTTGCTAATAAAACTTTAAAAATGACGTCTAAAACATGTTGATTCGCTTTGCAAAATCAAAACCAACTTCATCAGTGAATCAACGTTTGTCAGTGACGTGTTTTTACCCGTAAATAAACATCAAAATGCCGACTGAGGTGCCTGCATGATCTATGCATGGATGAGTCGCTTAAATTCCTGAATTTATCCCACTGAAAAATGGTCTATCATATCAGCTGCGATGAAAACACAGCTATCTCTTTGTCTTGACGCGAGCACTTGATTGTGGAAGTTTAGGTGCAGAGGCGTTGATTTTAGCAGAGAGCATATCCAACAAATGAGGGTTAACTTTGTGGATTGGAAGACTGACACTACAGCATGTGGTTATCTCTGAAAAAATGAAAGAACGAAGCACATTTAACACTAATGCCGTTTTATTATGTCCGTTCTTGTTGCAGAACTGCAGTTGGCTGCAGGGCATCCAGGTTCTCAACCCAAGGCATGGCCAAAGAAGAATCCCCTAAGTAAGAGACTGTAACTGAGATTTTTCACATTTTTCCAATAAAAACCAGTTGAAACGAATGCTTTCTAATGCATTAATTCTCTCTCGTGAAGGTGATATTGATGTGATGTTGAGAAGTGTTATTCAGAGTTATACTGCTGTTTGTTCAGGTACCACAGTGCTCGTACAGTTTTTTTTGTGTGTGCATGTATGCACCCTCACTCATGGTGTATTTGGCTACACACACACATCATGAAATCACGACCTAACTTCTAATAACTTCTATTTTTCCATTCAAACCATGTTTTTTGTGGGGAAACAGAGTGATTGAGAGATTAAAAAAAAAAAAGTTGCTAACCTACTCAAAAAGATGCTTTTGTGTTTAATGACATGCCGACCTGATATTTTCTTGTAAGCTTGCCCAGAATCGCATGATCCACGACCCACTTGCTTTCCAAGTGGCTCACCGAAATTGCAACATACATAGAGCAAAAACCCATCCCATCTTTGGCCAGAGTTGATTCTGTTCTTTTCTAACCTATTTAACGGGAAGCAGGGATCCGTCTAGAGCTGCAATATTTAATTTATAATGAATCAATTAGTCGATCAAAGCGGAATTAAACCCTGTGATGTGTTACTGACATTACCTGCTTGATGTATTTTGACTATAGCTACCACAGTGACATAACTTCGTTTTTAACAGCAGTTGAAAAACAAATGTTGTGTTTTTCCCTCTAGAACCTAGTAAAAAAGGTCTCCGGTCTGGTGAATGCGGTGTGGGAAATAAGATTCAGGCGTTTTCAATGGAAAACCTGCTGGAGTTGGATCAGGACAATAAATCCAGATCCAAATCTCCTGCTGCTGATTCCAATGAGAAACCAGGTAGGCAGTTAGCATAGCAGCATTGTCATTGTCTTTCATGATGGAGAGTTGCTCTGAAAATCGATGCAGGACAACCATAAATTGTCCTTTTTGAATTTTTTACACTCTAATCCCTTATCGAAACCAAGCACCTACATTTCTCGGCCTACAAATGAACTTTTAACCGTGCAGTTGGACATTCAGATGTATCGTTCTATTAGCTGCTACTGTAGCCTCAAGCAGACATGAGGAGTCTGTAACTTGTCTGTAACTGATGCTCAATGTTCAAATTAGGCTGTGATATATAAAAGTTTAAAATCTTATCCCTAAACCTGATAACTTATTTTTCATCTTCTCTTGAAGAAACTGTGGCCATGACCCCAGACATAACATCTGCTGAAGAAAGATTTGAACTTCTGAAGTGTAAGTGTGGCTCAGATTGTACAACCCCAATTTTTTTAAAGGAACACTCGGTTAAACAAACTGTGTAATAATTTGCTAATTTTTCATTACATATGCTAAATCGAAAACAGTGCAAATACAATTTACTTAGCACAAGCCTTATAAATAATGAGTGAGTTTGTTTGCATTGTGTCTGGAGCATCATCATTCAGAGAACCAAGGCTAATGTAACCATACATACTCCCATCATCTGGAGACACTCCATTTCATTACATATTCCATATGTACAGTGTAGCTCTTTAAGACACCCAAAAGGAGATGCAAGATGCCAAGCCTGAGAGTCAGAAGCTCTGCCTTTATCAGTCTGCAAGACTCAATACTGACCCAGGGAACACAGATAAGGTGCCATAACGCAACATTAAAGCCTGTGAACTCATTAACCTCCCAAATCAACCTGTAAGTGGCTAGCTGTCCAAGGGAGTGGGAAAATGGTTGTCAGAACTCGCTGTTACGTGAAAAGCATTTGCTAAATACAAATAAGCATTTTTGTCTAAAGACTGAGATCAAATCTACAATTGCCAAAAATACTCTTGACTGAGTATGATTGGGTATGAAAGTTGCATCCTCAAAAGGCTCGGAGTTGTACTAGCAACGTGTTTCTCATGTAAACGTTGTTCTTCTTCTTCTGTACTCACCAGATGCCACTGTACTCACCTTGGATCCAAAGACTGCGCACAAGCGCATCGCCCTGAGCGAGGGCCTCACTAAGGCCACCGTTTCTGAAGAGCACCTAAACTACCCTGACCATCGCAAACGCTTCACTGTCTGCTCCCAGGTGATGGCCTCCAAGGGTTTTTCCAGGGGGCGCCACTACTGGGAAGTCCAACTGAGCAGCAACAATTTCATTGGCATAGGCTTAGCTTACGACAGCATCGACCGCATAGGTCCAAACAGTCGACTGGGCCGCAACGCACAGTCCTGGTGTCTGGAGTGGTTCAACATCAAGCTGTCAGTGTGGTATGAGAGCCGGGAGACCGTGCTGGTCAATCCCAGTCCAAAGCGTGTAGGAGTGCTTCTCTCTTTGTCTTGACGCGAGCACTTGATTGTGGAAGTTTAGGTGCAGAGGCGTTGATTTTAGCAGAGAGCATATCCAACAAATGAGGGTTAACTTTGTGGATTGGAAGACTGACACTACAGCATGTGGTTATCTCTGAAAAAATGAAAGAACGAAGCACATTTAACACTAATGCCGTTTTATTATGTCCGTTCTTGTTGCAGAACTGCAGTTGGCTGCAGGGCATCCAGGTTCTCAACCCAAGGCATGGCCAAAGAAGAATCCCCTAAGTAAGAGACTGTAACTGAGACCAAAGAAGAATCCCCTAAGTAAGAGACTGTAACTGAGATTTTTCACATTTTTCCAATAAAAACCAGTTGAAACGAATGCTTTCTAATGCATTAATTCTCTCTCGTGAAGGTGATATTGATGTGATGTTGAGAAGTGTTATTCAGAGTTATACTGCTGTTTGTTCAGGTACCACAGTGCTCGTACAGTTTTTTTTGTGTGTGCATGTATGCACCCTCACTCATGGTGTATTTGGCTACACACACACATCATGAAATCACGACCTAACTTCTAATAACTTCTATTTTTCCATTCAAACCATGTTTTTTGTGGGGAAACAGAGTGATTGAGAGATTAAAAAAAAAAAGTTGCTAACCTACTCAAAAAGATGCTTTTGTGTTTAATGACATGCCGACCTGATATTTTCTTGTAAGCTTGCCCAAAATCGCATGATCCACGACCCACTTGCTTTCCAAGTGGCTCACCGAAATTGCAGCATACATAGAGCAAAAACCCATCCCATCTTTGGCCAGAGTTGATTCTGTTCTTTTCTAACCTATTTAACGGGAAGCAGGGATCCGTCTAGAGCTGCAATATTTAATTTATAATGAATCAATTAGTCGATCAAAGCGGAATTAAACCCTGTGATGTGTTACTGACATTACCTGCTTGATGTATTTTGACTATAGCTACCACAGTGACATAACTTCGTTTTTAACAGCAGTTGAAAAACAAATGTTGTGTTTTTCCCTCTAGAACCTAGTAAAAAAGGTCTCCGGTCTGGTGAATGCAGTGTGGGAAATAAGATTCAGGCGTTTCTAATGGAAAACCTGCTGGAGTTGGATCAGGACAATAAATCCAGATCCAAATCTCCTGCTGCTGATTCCAATGAGAAACCAGGTAGGCAGTTAGCATAGCAGCATTGTCATTGTCTTTCATGATGGAGAGTTGCTCTGAAAATCGATGCAGGACAACCATAAATTGTCCTTTTTGAATTTTTTACACTCTAATCCCTTATCGAAACCAAGCACCTACATTTCTCGGCCTACAAATGAACTTTTAACCGTGCAGTTGGACATTCAGATGTATCGTTCTATTAGCTGCTACTGTAGCCTCAAGCAGACATGAGGAGTCTGTAACTTGTCTGTAACTGATGCTCAATGTTCAAATTAGGCTGTGATATATAAAAGTTTAAAATCTTATCCCTAAACCTGATAACTTATTTTTCATCTTCTCTTGAAGAAACTGTGGCCATGACCCCAGACATAACATCTGCTGAAGAAAGATTTGAACTTCTGAAGTGTAAGTGTGGCTCAGATTGTACAACCCCAATTTTTTTAAAGGAACACTCGGTTAAACAAACTGTGTAATAATTTGCTAATTTTTCATTACATATGCTAAATCGAAAACAGTGCAAATACAATTTACTTAGCACAAGCCTTATAAATAATGAGTGAGTTTGTTTGCATTGTGTCTGGAGCATCATCATTCAGAGAACCAAGGCTAATGTAACCATACATACTCCCATCATCTGGAGACACTCCATTTCATTACATATTCCATATGTACAGTGTAGCTCTTTAAGACACCCAAAAGGAGATGCAAGATGCCAAGCCTGAGAGTCAGAAGCTCTGCCTTTATCAGTCTGCAAGACTCAATACTGACCCAGGGAACACAGATAAGGTGCCATAACGCAACATTAAAGCCTGTGAACTCATTAACCTCCCAAATCAACCTGTAAGTGGCTAGCTGTCCAAGGGAGTGGGAAAATGGTTGTCAGAACTCGCTGTTACGTGAAAAGCATTTGCTAAATACAAATAAGCATTTTTGTCTAAAGACTGAGATCAAATCTACAATTGCCAAAAATACTCTTGACTGAGTATGATTGGGTATGAAAGTTGCATCCTCAAAAGGCTCGGAGTTGTACTAGCAACGTGTTTCTCATGTAAACGTTGTTCTTCTTCTTCTGTACTCACCAGATGCCACTGTACTCACCTTGGATCCAAAGACTGCGCACAAGCGCATCGCCCTGAGCGAGGGCCTCACTAAGGCCACCGTTTCTGAAGAGCACCTAAACTACCCTGACCATCGCAAACGCTTCACTGTCTGCTCCCAGGTGATGGCCTCCAAGGGTTTTTCCAGGGGGCGCCACTACTGGGAAGTCCAACTGAGCAGCAACAATTTCATTGGCATAGGCTTAGCTTACGACAGCATCGACCGCATAGGTCCAAACAGTCGACTGGGCCGCAACGCACAGTCCTGGTGTCTGGAGTGGTTCAACATCAAGCTGTCAGTGTGGTATGAGAGCCGGGAGACCGTGCTGGTCAATCCCAGTCCAAAGCGTGTAGGAGTGCTGTTGGATTGTGAGGGGGGCACTGCGACGTTCTATAACGTGACAGACAAGGCGTATCCCTTCCACTCCTTTGTGTTCCCCTTTGCTGAAGCGGTGTATCCGGCTTTCTGGATTTTTTCGAGCGGCTCCTCTGTTTCTCTGTGCAAACTGCAGGCATGAGGAGCAATACGCACATAAATGATGTCCACAGGTCGGCCGATTACTGATAATAATGTAAAAGAAAACTGTGTTTGTATTTAGAAAGCCAGACCTGATTCCGAAAATGTTCACATAAAGACGCTGAGCAGTTACTCCCTCAGCTAACACCCCTCCCGAGATCGTCAAATTCTCACTGCAGAATTGTCTGTTTTACTCAGCGCAGTGCAAACAGAAGTCACATGTGAATTGCATGTCATAGCTAATGTGCTCCTTTTCTATGCCAGCTGTTCTTGCAGCTGCTGGGCTTGTGATTGTGTAAACCACAAACATGCTTGCTTCACAGAGTTTTTAATGTGCGATTGTGGCACAATCACTTCATGATGCGCATTGAAAAACACGGTAAAGAACACAGTATACACATCAAACACACCACACACCGTACAGCTGTGTGTGCACGTATGCTATTGATAAACTGTAGTATGATTGTGACTGGATTAGGAAGTGAATTAATTACTTCACTCCAGCATATGTCGGTGCAGTGTTTCGATAATCTGCATGTGAAAAAGTGTAATTGTCACTATAAATCCAGCATGTAGAGGATTTATGTGAAGATTGCCGAAATAGATTAACATCTTGTATGTGATTGGCTGCTCAAATTATTTGTTTAAGCTTCTTATCTTCTTGCGAGATTATTTTTTTGTTGAGATAAATGACGATCGTTTGTCACCTGGCCCTGTGCGGTGGCCTCCTCAGGTCATTGACTGATTCAGCTGATGAGGTCATATAGACCTTGTTCCTCTTAAATTCTGACAGTCTCTTCTTTCTCTGTTGATTATTTTATGGCATTTTGCCTTCGTCGAGCACTCTGCTCCGTGCTCTGCCAACACTGCTGTGTTGGCTTTCCGTAAAAATGGTAGGAAGTTAATAAGATGGATAGTTTCACGGGGGTAAATTATTTGTTGTCTGATGCAAAGTTTACTCCAGCCTGGGGCCCGTTTGTTGGCGCACGCTAGTGACAATAGTTGCAGAAGCTCTTATCCTGATGCGGCGCTGCTGGCGCACATCGGTGGTTTCATTCAGATTTAACACGAGTGGCCGCACCTTGCAGGTGTTACAAACTATGTCAAGGAGTTTTGATCCGTCTAAAGCACACGGCACATATACGCAGTGAAGTTAGCTGTTGATTAAATACAGTAACTAATTGGACTAACCTCACTGCATTAAGGGGTTCACAAGACATCCCTGAGAGGTTCAGTTCAGAAAACTAAACGGTGTGTCTGTGCTGAGCAGAATGAAGGAAACAGTGTTTCATGTGTTTCATGCAACATTTGACTTGAATTCACATGGCTTCTGTTTTTTGGTTTCGGAAAATGCGTGTTCTCTTGATGCTGTCTCCGGCCACTTTCAGATGATTTTGCTGGTTTTGTTGTTTTGGCTGATGGTGAATAGAAAAGTAGTTGGTGAATCTTTGCACCTAATACGTTGATGGGTGTCAGTTCATCAGGTTTTACTCAGACTGCGTGCTGTCAGAAGTTAATGCCATCCAACTTTATGTTTACTGGTTTTATCCAGTGTTACCAAAGGTTGATTAATGCATTAAACATGAACATATGTGATATTACTGCTTTATTACGTTACTTAATATCTGTTCATTCAAATTAACCCATCTGTGTTCAATAAAATGTTTCATCTCTATTTCAGACAGTCTTCTGAGTTGATTGTTTATGTATTCGAATGAGGTAGTCCAAATAAAATGTGGCAATAT
Source organism: Mola mola (assembly GCA_001698575.1). Lineage (NCBI taxonomy): Eukaryota > Metazoa > Chordata > Actinopteri > Tetraodontiformes > Molidae > Mola > Mola mola. The sequence goes on along the minus strand of KV751323.1, from coordinate 4,576,241 downwards.
TAACATGATAAGGGCTGGTGCTTTTTATGAAATTACTTTTTTTTAAATAAATCTGTCTGAACATCGTTCAACAACGTTGGCCATGCCAACCACATTAAACACAAATTGAGTACTTAATAATATACCACGTATGTAAAATAATTAAAATTTACATTCAAAACTCAATAATAAACAATCCATCTGTCACTGAATACCTTAGGAGCTCAAGAGAATAATTGTTTGTAATATGCCGATGTATGTTGACTTTTCTTATTTCTCATCAGATTGAATGTAGATTTAAAGAGATTTAAACATTCATGAATGTCAATTTTTCTTTATGTGTGTGAAATCTACAAAAATCACCAGAGTTTGAATTGTCTCTGTTATTTCATTAAAGCAGGAGACGCTGTAGATCAGAAAGAATCATTAAAAGTGTTTCAGGTTACAGATTTTCCACAGCTTGAATCCTCCTGATCCATAACAGCATTATCTGCACATGCTGAAGTCTTCATAAATGTCTTACATTGACATTTATTAAAAGCAGGAAAGAAAACAGCAAGTTTTTGCTTTAGATAATTTAAAAACTGGAAACAAGGTAAATATGTCAGGTGGTATTTACGGGGCTATGATGGCAAACCATTTTTATGCCTAACACGCTGTCCAGTCACAAAATCTGCTTTATTTTAATAAATTTGGCTTTAATTTGACCAAAACCCGAGTCCATTGAAATTCTGGGTAGCTCCAGCTATTAATGAGATGACATTAATACAGAGAATTCACATGCGTTTCCATAGAAACGGCTTTCATGCTGTGGAGGTCCAGTTTGGTCGGCTGATTGCTGAGCTAGGCTGTAAATCACAGTCAGTCCTGCCGGTTTTCATTCTGAATAAAGTGCTGACATGTAAATTAAGACAATGTCAATGAAAAAAGTTGGATCTGTAAATAAATCAGATAAAACTTTGAAATATTCCAAACAATCTGGCATCTGGGGGGTTTACAACAGCTGCATACAACCAAGACTGACAGTGAGTCAAAGTCTTTCATGTAATACTACTTCAGGAAAAATCTTAAATCTTAAAATATTCATATTTATAGTGATACTGAACTAAATGTTATTTTATTAAGTAGCAAATTTATATTTGCATATGCATTATATGCATGGGCTACTGTATGCCATAGGTCGCATGCTTATGATCCTGGCCACTTATCAGGCCCTATATTGAATGTTTTTTATTTGACTGCCAATGAAAATAAATTAATGTAAAAATACACTACTTTGGCTCTCACGCAGCATGCAATCAGCAAAAGAACTTGTAATTAAAGGTAGGAAATAAATGGAGTGATATAAAGGTTCAATATTTGCATTCAAATGTAAAGAAATGGCACCTTAAAGTAGCACAAAATGCAAACGCTCAAGTACAAAGTGCAGTACATACAATATGTCCGTGAAGGTTCTCAGTCATACAGGTCATCTTAATCTCTCATCCGAAACGGATGAGAGGTGAAACGTCTTCAAACAAGATAAGAAGTCCAGTTGCTGCCTACTAAACACTCCGAGATACATACGGTATATATTACATACCTAAAGTTTTAATTTTAGGATTCATTTTAGTGATGATGAGGCTTTAGGAATAATTTTCATAGTGTGTCCAGTTTGTTATGAGTATACTATGAACTTTATCATTCCAAAACACACAAGTTGAAGGCACTTAGAGGAGCAATAAATGCTAAGTTTTTTCTGTTTTATTGGTTGTACTATTGTTTTGTATCATTTGTATCATTTTTTTGATTCTGCCTTGTTAGTTGCTTTGAACAGCGCCTAAAATCAAAATTTGAAATACATTTTCGCTTCACTTAACAAGCAGGTGTGTCGCCAGATGTAGTATAACCGCAAAGTGTGCAAGGTTAGTCAATGTTTCATCTCCAAGTTCAATTTTTATTTACCATAATGACATTTATATAAATTAGTTATTGTTTTTAGTTTTTTTTTTTTAGCAATCTAGAAGCTGTCGGGGATGTTGTGGTGGCTCAATATGCCGCCATTTTGGTTTAGCGTTAGCATTTAGCTTTCCTCAGCTATGCTACGTGTGGTTTCAAGAAATTTTTTACTTTTTAAAATCTTGTAAAAACTTCTAGACCGATGACAAATGTATATACCTTCTTACAGGTGCGCGTCAAGTCACAAAAGACCTGTTTCACAGCAGACATTTTTGGCAAAGATGGTGAAACGGGTGTTACCAGTAACCCAAATTAAGGTTCTGTTCCATTCAGGTCTTCAAGGAGAGTGAATGTGCTGCTGTTGCACCTGTTGGCCAACACCTGTTGCCACACTAAATGGTACAAAACCTTAATAAATTTAATTAATTCAACCCACATTTACCTGCTATTTCATGGCTATCCTGTAAAAGCTCTATTAGCAATTAACTTCTGGCAACGCATTGTGGGTATTCTACTGCCAATCAGGCCCTGTCAATGCTGACTTGGAATCAGGAGGAAAACAGCATTTAGTTGATGACAGCAACTTAAGTCATTTACACTCATCTAGCCTGTGACATTTATGGGAAAGACATTTGTAAATACTGTCTGAAATTATGGTGGCAGCACACATTTGGTTAAGAGTTGCCCTTTACATTATTGTCATATTAACTGGAATAAAAGCTGCTTTTTTTTCAGTGACTGTGAATGCAGTGCATGATTTGGGGCAGAAAAAAATTATGCTCTGGTTGATCACCCGTAGCTTGTGATCAAACATTTGTCCTGATAGCAGTGGTCTCCTCCAGCAGGACTATGTCCCCAACAGATCAAAAGGACTCAATGAACCCTCTCTTGGCAGCCATATTTATTGACATGATAAAGTCCAGGTAAACACGGGTTTAAATTATGCTGACTTAAACGAGAATAACGACTTTCCCACTGGGAAAATTCGCAAACAACCTCTCAGGTCGGAAAAACACCCAAGCATCTCAGAAATAATTTTTTGTGGTTTCCGACCATGTCATAAATGCATAAACACGGCAGGTAAAAGTCAATATTTGGTTCAAGGTAAGAAATCACATGTGATCAAATTTTATCACATATTGATAACTACTCTCATTGTGACTTTTTTTAAGCAAACTCTGATAACAAAGTGAAGCAGTTTTAAGAATTATTTTGGTAGTTTCATCCTTTTCCTTTGCTCGTCACTGTCGTGATTGGTTCATGAAAACAGCTATCAACCCCTTTAAACGTTCATAGCATTGAAATGCAATCCATCTTCTATAAAGTGATGATGACGATCCATGATATTCCCACTTTATTACCTCAGAGTACATTTATGCATTATTAAAATCCATTAAGGCTCTTTTCCATTTAGGATGGCACAGCGTCAGCCTACCCAGTGAGCCAACAAACACAAGAGCAATACCTTGAATCTAATTGACTTGAATGGACCAGAACACTAATTAGAATTACTGGGAACACCTGTGGTTCCTCTCCTATTTCTTTCCAAAATGGGTGCTGTGAAAAGGGCGTCGGAAAAGTTTGTGTATGAAAATGATGTCAGCTTCATGCTGTATGCTTTGCAGTGACCAGACCTCAACCCTATCACAAACCTATGGGAGGTAATGAATATTGTTTTAGAATAAAGAACTTCACCCCTCCAGAGTTCAGATTTTAAGAATCAATGCAAAGAAACATGAATGATTTTTGGTGGGGGTTTTTTTTTTTGTTTGTTTTATTTCCCCCTCATGTGACCTATCTGGGTATGTATGCTTGAATTGAGTGAGTTGTACAGTATTATTATTTGCATTGTTTTGTGCTGCATTGACTGTAGTGACAGAGCTTAAATCTTTATCTTAAATAGTTATAATTGGCTCTTTTGTTATATTTCTTCATATTTTTTTGTTTGTTTTTCTTGGGTCCAATGGTATCTTTACTTTCCCCCCTCTAATAGAATCAACACTAGATGAGGACAGGAATCCAATAAGAAGATGATAGAGGCATTTTTCCCCCCCTAAAACAGTTAAAGATTTGTTTTTTGTTTTTATTCCTCACAGACTCCTTTGACTTCTCACGATGGCACAAATAAATTATCCTTTTTGTCTGAGTCTGGAGGATGAACTGACCTGCAGCATCTGCCTGAGTCCCTTTGACTGCCCGGTGACCATCCCCCGCATACACAACTTCTGCCAGGACTGCCTCCTCCAATCCTGGACGGACTGCTACAGCTGCCCGCAGTGTTGGACTGTGTTTGCCACCAAACTGGAGCTGAAGAAGAACACGGTGCTCAGCACAGTTGTGGAAAACTTCAAGTTGTGCTTGAGTAAAGGTGAGGTCCCAGTGGAAAGCAAAGATAAGAAAGAGGATGTCATACACTGCCATACAGTGACTTGCAAAAGTATTAATACCCCTTGAACTTTTCCACATTTTGTCATGTTACGACCACAAACATAAATATATTTTATTGGACTTTTATGTAAAAGACCAACACAAAGTGGCACACACTTGTGAAGTACACAGAAAATTATACATGATTTAAAATTTTTCTTACAAATAAAAAACTGAAAAGTGGCTCCCCTGTATTCGACCAAGACGTTGTTTGGTTGACAACAGCCCTAGAATCTATTGTGTTTATTTCTCTGAAGGTATTCTTGTAACAAGAAATCTAAATGCTGGCTGAAACATGTACCTATAATGAAGCAACATATATGGCCTGTGAGTGAAGTCATGAGAGATTCCTTGTCAGTATGTGCATGTAGTGTGCATACTGAGGTTGTGAGGTATTTTTTTTTTAATCAAGGATTTTGCAACATAAGTTTAAAGAACCGTGTCAATGCAGTGTGGCGTGCTGTCTGGTGAATTCCTCAGGATTTAAACCTTTGAGCCATGAACCAGGGGCACTTTATTTTGCCAATTCCTGTTTCAGAGCTGCAATATGCTCCAGGACACCCAGCAGTCCCAGTTGGCAGCAGTCCAGGTACAAAATGCTGACTCAAGAACCATCACTGTAATAAAATGGATAATAACAATCAGGTGCGACGTGTAAGTTGTAATGTTTGAGTTTTAAGAGGAGTGTTTTAATCCTCATTTTGGAGGCCGCAGTTTAGGTTCTGTTGAAGTGTATTTTGTTAAACAGAGCCGTGCAACACGGTGGGCAGCTAACCCATTTGATATAAATTAGAGGAGACTTTGTTTAAAACCTACTCAACAAGGTCTCCAGTTTACTGACCTAAATATCTACCGAGCACGTTCAGTGAACAAATCTGGAGTTGGATAGGAAATGCAAACCCAGACGCCACTGTCCTGCTGCTGAGTTCAAAGAGGAGACTGGTTCACGGCTTCTATTAGAACCGGTTTCTAAGTTTTAACTCCATCTATGAGAGTTGAAAACAGAACAAATCATTGCAGGAGAGACCCACTGCATTTCACATTATCATGTTTCTTGTCCATAAACCTGGTGCCTACATTCCCACAAAACAAGTCAACTGGTGACAAATCAGTCAGATTTGCTGACTCAACGTGTTTTCAGTGATTCAGTTTCAGACTTTGTGCAACGGCTTATAAAGAAGGCTTTATACAAGTTTCTTGCTGGGATGCAATCCCAAGACCTGTAATCAGATTTCAGTGTGTAAAATTGGTGGTGGTTAAACATCAGTACATTTTTTGGTTTTGTTTTCCATGGATCTGACAAATGCCTTGTCCTTTGTCCCAGAAATGTTGGGCAGTCCTCTAGAAATTAGGTCTGCAGTGAATAGAAGTGAACTTCTAAAATCTAAGTGTGGCACACAACTTCTGCTGTATAAAACATAATGTGATATTTTTCTGATCCTTTATGACAAACACCCAATTGAAAAGGGTACGAGCTGAATACAGGGAGTCTAGCTGTACTCAGTCCAACCTCCAGCTGGTGCTGTTTCTCCTTCAGACTTTTTGTGGCTTTTTTTAACTGCTGTAAATCAATAATTACTATTGCAACTTGTTGCACCACTTCAGTCTTTATTTTGATTACATCTGTTGCTTGAGAGGGATCACGTGAGGCTGTGTGTTGCTTCAACTGGCAAAGTGATCCTAAATATCCTGCAGTGTGTGACGTACTATCCGAGTCTTGCGTAGGCGTGTTTGAGATCAGAGAGAAGAAACTCTTGATATTGTCCTTTTTTGGTTAATTTAACCTGAAAGTCTTTCAAAATATTTGCAAGTCTGGCTTAAAAGTAAATCTTAAACTGATGCCAAAATTCACAATAGGCTAAACATGTTCATCGGTAAGAGGTGATATTGTCATGATTAGGTACGAATATCCAAAAGATTAAGATTGTTATTTACGAGGGATGGAGCAACGGTCACTGCTTTGTGAAATTAATGCATGGGCCTGAACTTGCTTCATAATGTCGTTCTCAGTAAACACAGTTGTATCACAGATGAATGCATTCTATTTTTGTTTTACAACAATCAGCCACAACATTAAAACCATTTACCGACTTAAGTTGTTGTCATGCCACCAAATGAGCTCTGAGCTTTAATGGTATGGATGGGGAATGTCTGAGCGTCCTGTGGTACCTGGCATCTGGACATTGACAGTGGGTCCCTTGGGTGTTGTCGAGAGGAGCCTCTGCTCTGTCCATGGTTCCATCACATCTCATGAAGGCCTGATTGGATTGGCAGATCAGAGGCTACGTCCTAGGTCTGTCTTGTTTCTTAAGCAGTTCCTGAATGGTATTTTGTTTTGGTCTGTCAGGAGTGGCATTGCCATGAGAGGTCATACTTAGTCAATTATATTCTAAGTGGGTGGTACGGGTCAAAGTAAAAATCCACATGAATGCCAGGACACAAATTTTTCCAGCACAATGCTGAATTGTAACGACATGATCGGTATTCTTCATGGTTAGTGGTTTTATTGTTTTGGCTCATAAAGGCATGAAAGTAATGGTGTAGATGCAGTCAATTTAAGCCAGTTGTGTTGATGGGACAAGGCTGGGTGCATGGTTACCTTGTTCACAGATTTGATTTACTGCTTTGGCATTCATAGAAAATAACAAGCAGTACACTAGTTGTGCAGGATGTGTGTGTACTAGAGGCTCTTGTATTCATGTTCGGATTATTTATAATGCACTGAAGAATATTGAGAATGTGACTGGATAAAGACATGATCTAATTACTTTATTCTCAGCAGAGGTTGGTAAAGCATTTGGATATGAAGCCAAAAATAAGGTAGGACATTCAGCAACGTTTTTTGATTTCAGACTTGACACTGGGATCTCATACTTTCATGGGAGACTACAGAGACTACAGCAGTGCTATTTTCTTTGGTAATCACATTAAATCAAATCGAGTCATCACAACGGTCTGTTTGCTTTATATAAGGTGGTAGCTAGAAAAAAAAGTATAGTTCCATAGAGTTTTTTTTCAAAGTTTACTCCAGCTCTTGAAATGTTTGCTGAATATTTTGGCTGGGTTTATGCTTCGCAAAATAAAGGAAATATGTTTATTTCATGCATCATTTGTCCACTTTTCATGGCTTCCAATTTTGTCTGGTCCAATGAATTTTTGATTTTTCTCATACAGTTTACCTTTGGATATAGAATTTCTGTTTTAGAACTTGATCAAATATGGAAGCGTCATATTTGTATGGTCACTCAAGTTGTGTCGCTTTGAATTAAAGCATCAGGTAAAAACCTGGCCTGAAAAGGAGAACCCACAGCTTGAAGGATTGCTAGGACCGGATCCACTTCATTTTTCTTTGACACATTTCCAGACTTGTTTTTGCCCTTTTACCAGGCTCGTACAACTGTATTTTCAACCCCTTTGCATAATGTGACAAGTTTGAAGGTGGAGGTTTCTGGGCACAGAGCCTTAGCCTCACGTTCCAATTCACGTTTGTGCTGCAATGTTAATATCTCCTTTTGCTGCTGCTGTACCTTTAACCTTAAAGCTGTCGGTCATCCAGTGATCGGAAGGTTCATGGTTCGATCCCAGACCCTGCAGCTAACATGTCGGAGTGTCCTTGAGCAAGACACAGAACCCCAAATTGCTCCTGGTGCTGCGCCATTAGTGTATGAGTGTGTGAATGGTTAATACTCCTTATGAGCAGGTGGCACCCTGCGAAGTAGTCACTGCCACCAGTGTATGAATGTGTGTGTGAATGGGTGAATGCAAAACCTGTGAGGAAAAGCACTTTGAATGGTCAACAATAACTAGAAAAGTGTTATATAAATACAGGGCATTTACCATTTAACATTTAAAAGTTAAATCTATAGAACTCACAAATTTTAGAAACTGACCTGAGGAGCAACTGCACCCTGAGAGGCCACTATTCATAACTGCAGGCAGCAGTCGTTCAATGTTAAAATGCTCTGTCACTTTAAGTCTTCCAGTAAAGTCTCACTAGGATTTTTCAAAAAGTCATCTAAGGCTGACATAACCACACAAAAAAGTTGTGACTAACTGACTAACTGTTTAAGCCAAAATCATCAAAATTAAAACGGGGGGCAAAAACAAATATTGCACTTGGAATGAATGTAGAGTACATTAAAGTTTAATTTAAAAATATTTTTCCATGCCGCCATGTTTTTGAAATGCACTGGTTGAATCAGAAGACGCACAGTACACTGTAATGACAGTTAAAGTAGATAAGAAACTGTAAATGACGCTGTTCCGTGTGGTCACATGTCCTGTTAAAGGCTGGACACGCCCTTGAGCGACACACAGACGGGTTTCATTACAGGTTACGAGTTCGGATACTCACTGCCTGAGACACTGAACACCTCAAAACTCGCTCAAAAGGTGCGTGTGGGGGATAGATTTTATAATTAATTACATGATATTGGGTGCGAATAGTGTAGGTTTTTATTAATAGTATAATAATTTAAGAGTAGTTTCATCGTAATTAGTTTTTTAAAAATATTTGCCCCTAGTGGTCGTCAGCCAGCAGATAGAATTCCACTTGTTTGTCCAGAAAGTTAAGTTTCGTTTCTCCCGTCTGCGTGCCATCATGGCCGAAGTCGACTTTTCCCTACTGAGTCTGGAGGAAGAGCTGACCTGCAGCATCTGTCTGAGTCCCTTCGACTGCCCGGTGACCATCCCCTGCGGACACAACTTCTGCCAGGACTGCCTCCTCCAATCCTGGACGGACTCCTACAGCTGCCCGCAGTGTCGGACCGTGTTCGACACCAAACCGGAGCTGAAGAAGAACACGGTGCTCAGCAGCGTCGTCGGGACCTTCAAGCTGAGGTCGAGCAAGGACGAGCTCGACCTGTCCACGGAGGAGGGCCCGGCCACGAAACAGGATGTCATACGCTGCGATACGTGTATGGAGGCGGCGGCGGCCCAGACCTGCCTCACCTGCATGGCCTCTTTCTGCGAGGAGCACCTGCGGCCGCACCGGGAGAACCCAAATTTCCGTGTCCACCAGCTGAGCGAGCCCGTCGGGGACCTGCTGGATCGCATCTGCTCGGACCACCACAAGCTGATGGAGTTCTTTTGCAGCGAGCACGGCCGTCTGATCTGCAGCTTCTGCCTCCAGCAGGTCCACAAAGGCTGCTCCTTCATGTCTCCTGAGGAGCAGAGGCACATCAGAGAGGTGTGTGTGGGGATGAAGATATTTAACATTTTGCTTCTTAAGGTTGGAGATCCTCTCACTAATCTATTGTTATAAATGATTTTTAGCAACCTTAATTTAAGAAGGTGCTGCTATTAATTTGATCTCTCACCCTCTCAAACCAAAATAAATATTGCATTTGTATCGACATTTATGAGGGCTTGTATGGTTTTTTTTTTAGGATTTCACATGCTTTTCAAGGTACCCGGACTTCTCCATTGTTACATACAGTATATGGAAGGCTATGTACGCCTGCCTCCTCCAAGCACTAATGTCTCTCGACCTGAAGAATTCATTATACTTTAATACTAAAAGCCGTAGTTATTACATTTGCTGGTACTTATTTTGGATGGCAAAGTGTGGCTGCCTGTTGTACACCACTTTTCACTGTTATTTATACTGTATGTTGGGCATATAAACAATTTTAGGTTTTTGCTAAAATTATAGGCCAACTTGTGGCACATGCTGTTCAGGCAAGCAAGAAAGAAAAAGAGGATGGTAAGACCTTCTGCTGACCCCTGTCATGTTTTAAACGGAGAACAGCAACTCCTGCCCTCTAGCAGGTGATTCAAAGGCCCTCCATTTAAACGCTACAGGTTAAACAATTTGTTATACCTCAGTGGATCCTAAAACCATAGTCGATCTGCTGCCTATTAAAATCAGAATTTTAAAGTTATTATGTGATTTGTTCCTTGGTTGGGACTGTTGATGTGCTCTGACAAGTTTGTGTAAGTTACAGTGGGGGAAATTATTATTTGATCCCCTGCTAAATTTGAAAGTTTGCCTACTTACAAAGAAAATAGCTGACTCACATTTTTAAGGTTGTTTACTGATCATGGCAATAGAAAGAATATCAGTCGAAAATGCATAAAAACACACACAATATAAAAGTTATAAAATGTTTAGAATTTTATTGAGTGAAATAAGGATTTGAACCTCAACAACTCACCCAAAATTCTGGCTCCCACAGATTGGCTGGTGCCCATGTGGCAGACGGCTGTGCACAATCAACCATTTCCCAATACTCCTCATCTTAACTCGTCATGTGTATTGGGGGAGTATCTCTGTCTCATGACCATTCCGGTCATGATTCATACTAGAGGAGTTTCATAACTGAAGGCTATGCCTCCCATTCCACTGTTGGAGATTGCCTAATTTTGGGTGTTTCTTGAATGGAGCTGTCTGAGGACACAAAATTAATTTTGGTGAAAACTGATAATAAAGTTGTACTGTATTTTTAATTATTAGGGGGGATGCGTCCCACCCAGTGTATAAGATTACAGCCTTGATGCACAGAAGCTTTGATTTACAATATGTCTGTCCTCTAGTC
>KV751323.1:4544982-4565339 GCA_001698575.1 Mola mola | reverse complement strand
GATCCCGTCATGTTTCAAGTTAAAGACCTGCAGCTCAAACTGAAGGTAAGAGTTATGTCTCACAAGGTGTCATAAACGACAGAGGAGGTGCAACAAAGAGGTAGTTGCTATATTTTTTGGTTCACGATTCCATCATTTTTTTCTCTACTCAATCTGGAAAAAAAAAATCTGATTCAAAATTTTATTAAAAACTTATTACACAGTACTGATTCCATCATTTTTGCGAGGGCTTCTATAACCCAAAGTGTGTAGTAATTCATGTAAAAAGAGAGTATTGTGGTAATTATGTGTCTGTGTTTATTTACTGTATCTGTGACTCAGTCTTAATCTTCACTTAGGATGCAGCATCCAAAAGGAAGATGGCATTTGCTGCAGTGTTTGAGCAGATGCAAGATATGCTGGCCAAAGAAGGAAAAGAGGCCCAGCTTGTGGTGGACAGTGAGCTGGAGACTGGTCAAATGAAACTCGGCGACTTCATGAAGAGGTTAACTGAGAATACGAAGAAAATGAAAAAAGCCAGGGAAAATATCGACAGCCTGCTAAGTCAGTCCCAGTCCAAGTCCTTTCTACAGGTGGGATGAAAATTATGCTTATGGGCCTGGGGAGATGGGGGAAGTGAGCTGAGAGTCACATTGGGTGCATACTGTGTTTCAGCCCCCACAAATTTAAATCAAAGTGAATGTGTAGAATTTAAAGTAAAAAAAAGTATCAATTAGTTGTTAAAAAAATAGTTGTGTTTTTTGTAAGCAAAAATGCCCGGTGTTTGCTGGTTCCATCTTCTCAAACGTAAGAATCTGAAGCTTCTCTGTGACATTATTATGGTTGAGTTATACTAAATTCTTAGGCCAAAACTAGCTTTGTTGTTTCAGGAAAGTTTTTATCACCATCTATGGTTGTTTTTTTTCCCCCAAAGTTTTTTCCCTTTTTTTAAAAATGTAATATAAAAGCACACTTCAAGAACAAAATGGCTTGTATTCAAGTTTTCTTAAGTAATCTTCTGGGATATTATACGCGCACCTTTCAGCACCTCCCAGAGTTCTTTATTTTAGATTTTAGATTTACATTTATTTGCATCTCTGTCCTGTTGATCCCATATACCCAATATTGAGATCTGGACTCTGTGGAGGTCAGTCCATGTCTGTCAGTGTTTTATCAGCTATTTTATATTGCAAATAAGACCACATTCAGACCATGACTGCTATAAACGATAAAGTTCTCGCTTTGCCTCTTTTTTTTTTTAAATTTTTAAAGCGACTCTCACAGGACAGTTTTGTGATAATTTGCATGCACACGGATCTGCAAAATGTCTAAAAATGTGGCTCATGCTGGATTTTGTTAGCCTTGAATAACAGCGAAATTGATGGTGATATAATAGGAACAAAGTTAATAGTAATTATCTCATGCTTAATACAAATTTGCAGTCTTGTACAAAACCCCCCCCAAAAAACATTCTGCTATAAGTGTTAAGTTCCTAAAACCCATTCTGTTTTCTCTTGTTCCCACAGGCTTCATTTGACTTGCCTGGGATTGTAAAGTTTGAGCCTCACACCCCTCGAGTCCACCTGGACTCCAAGAAAGTGATGGCAACGCAGGCCTCCACTGCTGCCCTGAAGGATCATCTGACAGAGATCTTCAAAGAGCCTGTGGAAACCAGACTACCGATGCTTGAAGGTAAATTAAGACTAACGAAAATTTTATATGTAGGGATGTGTTATGTATGTTAGCAAAGCTAAAACTGTCCAAATGATCTGCAGAACTTACTATTTGGTGTTAATGAAACTAAATCGAACATTGACTTCTCTGATGTTGTGTTTTGTGGTGGACATACACCAACAAACGACAAATTCTGTTGTTAAATCATCGTACCTGGGACCTTAAGTAGGGCAGGTTGTTCACATTTGGGGGTTTGATCTCCTGCTTGTCCTGTTCAAAGTGTCCTCAAGCAATACACAGTAACCCAACCTTCTCTAGATAGTTGCACAAAGTTTGTGAGTTTGCATAGCTGAATGCCAAAATTGTTAAATTTTCAAGGGCTATAGACAGTAAATCATGTCTATGTACCATTCACAGGTATGAATGCAGTTCCTGAAGGAAGTACTGAATCTAAGCCAAAGTCTGGTATGTCGATCTCGAAGAAAGTATCAGAAAATCTGCCTGTGTGAATCACAAAATATTTGTGTTTTTTTGCTCATTAATAATAGCTGTGTTAGGAGTAACAGACAATGTCTTTACAAAGCGATGTACACAGAAGAGAACCCCGAAGTCTTGTCATGTCACCTTCTCTTGTTCAGAGCCAACAAATCCTCCAGAGCAGAAAGAACAGTCCACATCCTTCGATCGAGGTCAGCCGCCTATTCAGCCATACTTCCAGCCGGTTCCTGTTCCTATGTATATGGGTCCACATGGAGGCTGGACTCGGCCCCAGTATAACTCTTATAGTGGTCCTTCATTTACACCAAAACCAAAGACAAGTAAGGGAGATGTAAATCTGCATTGCAATTGTTACATTGGCTATGATGGCAAGATTAGTGGTCCCCGATCTTAACACTTAGATTTAAAACTATCCAGTGTATGTTTGTCAATTTAACACTTACACAATTGTGTTAACAAGCAAAAACGCATTGATCTGACTTACCGTCGTTTGGCTGAGAGCCTCTTTCGCCGCTAAATGGAAGCAACTGCTTACTTTTTGGTGAGCAAACATTATGGACAGGATATGCATTTATTAATGCATCTCAAAGTTTGTTTGTCTGTATGTAAACTCTGCCAGCTATTATCAGATTAGGTTGGTGGTCCAGTGAACCCATACATGATATTTGTCCATGTCAGAATTTGCATATAGATTAGGTCATGACTTGCTCTGCCTTTCCTGGGCGTGCTTTTCGGCTGCTCCCGATTCATCTTGGCCTTTTATAACTGAAAACCATGTCATCTGCACTACCATGATAAACATATACTGTGTATATTGATTCCAAATTTAAAGCTGCCTATGAAAATTGTTTTTCCCTACTCATAGGAACACATCATCGGTCAAAAATTGTGGAGGCAGTGTTATGGCATGGGCATTTATGGTTGCCAGTGGAAATTTCAGCAGTGGAGTAAATTCCACAGCCAACTTTCCAATGGAAGCAGTTTATAGCCCCTCTATCAAACCTGTGCTGGGTAAATTGCCCATGTATTAAGATGTTGGAAAATCCCAGAGGATTTTACACACTTGCTTTTGCAAATTGGGCTACAAGAGCAACATTCATTTTGAGAAATGACTACAAATTTAGCTGTTCACACTAATGTATTTCAGTTTGACAAAAGTACAATACACTTTGATTACATTGAATTTCAGAAAATTTCTAAATTCTGTTTGGTATGTAGCACAATTTTAGCTGTGGGACAGTTATTTAAAATTGTTTTTGTATGTTTTTCAGACCATCACAAAAAGCCCCCCGGTGCACCTGGAGGAAGTAAACCAAGTGCAAAGGGATCTGGCTCCAGTAAGAAAGACAACCCCAAAAGCCACCGTTCGTCTGAGAAATCAACTGGACCCCATCCACAGCGTAATTATAATCTTCTCATTTTGTCTTCATCATTTTTTTTTTTTTTTGGTCATGGATCATACTGTGACTTGATCGAAATAATCATCCACAGAATCAGTTGATCCAGAGATCAAGAGTTCACTCAGTTTGTTAACCATACTATCTGAAACTGGCCTCTAAAAGAATGAACAGACTTGTCTCGATGAGACAACTACTCAGTGGGGTATGCTACTATTTTTTGCTTTTAGCATAAGATTTCTAAGATTTTTTTTTTTTAAATGACTAATTAATGAATTAACGTTTTCTTGGAAATGCAACACAAAATTTCTAAGCAACTGGAGCCAATCATTTGTTAAGCTGGTACGTTTTGCACAAGCTATAGTCTTAAGTGCTTGAGTCGAAAGCATATGGACTTGTTTTTGGGGTTCTTGGACACATGAACGAAATGGACTATGAGGGTGAAATAGGACTGGGTGGCCTGTGAGGTCCATGCGGTGCAGGTGAGAGCAACTCATTCAGCTCTGCTCAGCTTTTCTTCTCTTTCTGACGTCATCTCATTGTAGATTGATAAAGATAACGATTGGATGAAAGTGACATTAACGAAATCTACATTGGACAAGGAGATGACCGGGAACATTTGTTTGGTGCCGTTCCAATGAAATATATAAAGATGACTGCCTGAAGAAAGACGGTTTGGTGATGTCATTTTTAGGATGATAATGCATCGTGCCGTAGAGCAAAAAGCATTAAAGTTTTCTTCAGGAAAGACATATAAGCTCAATGACATGGCCAACAGTGTGGATGTCAATCCAATTGAACATTTATGGTGGAAATGTGAGAAAATGGTCCATCCCACAAAGCTGATCTGTCAACTGCAAAACGAGAAAGTTGGAACCTGGTTGATGAAGAATATTGTTCTTCATAAATGAGGTCCATGTCTCAGAGAACTCACACTGTCATAAAGGCCAGAAGAGGTGCAAATTTTATTGAAAATAACTTAAGGCAAAAAAAAATTGGATTTTCTTCAGTGGTCAAGTCAGTCACCTGATCTCAACCAAATAGAGCAGCTTTTCAGTTAGTGAAGACAAAACTGAAGGCAGCTGCAGGCCCTGGAAAGTGTCCTGTGAAAAGAAGGGAAGAAACTCAGCATTTGGTGATATGAATGAGTCCCTGACTGCAAAAAGATTTGTCTATCTGTTGTGTTTGCCGTTTATCTCATCGAGTACACAGTGTGTCATTTAGATGTACTTTTTGCACACTGAAATTCAGCACTGAGAGAGCTAGTAAAAAAAAATGTTTTGGTATGTTTTTCAGACAAAAAAGGCCCCCAGAGCCCCAAGAAGTAAGCCAAGTGCAAAGAGATCTGGTTCCAGTACGAAAGACAACCTCAAAAGCCACCACTCGTCTGGGAAACCAACTAGACCCCATACACAGCGTAATTAAAAATAAATGCATGCAACAGCAGTCTCAGGTGTCCCAGAACGAGAGCCCATTTAAACTCCTAACATTGTAATCTAGGTTGCACATTTCTTGTTTACCCAAGGACAGCATTTCAATCAAAGGTAGCTCCTCATGTCAGAGATGATAAATGATATGATATGCCAATTTAATCAGCTTGAGGGAGCAAGCAAGAGTAATAAGCAAATGCTGTTTTGTTTAGAGTTTATATTTCCACATGTAGAGTACGTCTTTCCGTTTCCCTGATGTATACAGATGCTGACGCAGCTGCAGAATGTGCATACTAGTCGGCAGTCTGGCAACATCATTGCAGTGTGTTCTTGTCCAACGTTTATGGCCTGACGTCCGCTAGGTGCCTCAGCAGGGGGTCTTTCCCTCACGGCCACCTCCTGACATCAGGTCGACGGGGTACCAGCTCTAAGGGTGTTGCTGGGTCTGGAGTGCACTGGGATGTTAAGAGAAAATCCTTTTAAGTTTTGCTTGTTGTCCTTTTCGCTTGTTCAGGTATTTCAAGTCTTTTATGGGTCTCTTTGCTGATTTAATGAAGGCCAAATGTTCAACGTGCTTCCTTGATGTGCGTATCCACCTTTTCTTCCCCCTCTTGAGGGAACATTGGCAGTCCAGTGATGTAAGGGGGGGGGGGGGGTTGATCATTTTAATTGATTAGGCTTCTGACCTCATCAATCCACACGGCCCAGTTCAAGGAGAGTAGCCTATGTCGCTGTCTACTGAGCTGATATGTATTTGCGAGAGCCTCAACTCTTTGAGTTTTGAGTGTGACCCAGGTGTCATCCACTTAGTTCAACCAGTGGCTAGAGGTTGTTCCTTTGAAAGAGCTTTGAGAAAGAGAAAGGCTTTGCTTTCAACCTTCTCCATGCAGAGGTTGGCTATCATGGGTGACAGTAGACAACCCAATGCACAGGTATGCTTTTTTCTGTAGAACGAACGGACGTCTGACTGGGGCTTAAGTTGCTTCTGTTGTTCAAAGAGCCATCTTGCAGCCATTGTTTTCAGACGGTCTGTGTTGCCTCAGTTGTGGGTCTACAGATGAAAGGTTGATGTGACATGAAGAGATGCCAGTTTCATCTCAAGCCATTTTATGTTCCGGTCCGTGGAACCTGTGTGATGTTCCCCACCAGAGGTGCCAAGATCGAGGTGAGGTGAGGCGTTGTGCAGCGTTGTGAGAGTTCAAGCTGCCGATCGTTCTGAGCCGCCCCCCTCCCCTTTTAGCCACGTTTCCACTAACTGGTACGGTTCAGTTCGGTATCAAACGAGCGAGAAAAAAATGTGTGCCAAACTGAACTGTACTGCTTGGTGGAAATCTTAGGAAGGCCACATTTGCAAGGTGTAGATTCCCTGGATAAAGGTGGGGAGTGTGCTTGCTCTTAAAGCGCTGCGGTAACTGCGATACCTGGGACCACTTACAGATCTTTAGTACAGTAGAAGCCATGTGAATAAGAGTGGAAACATCTTCAAAACACCCCAAAACGTAGTCCAAATGCATCTGACTCTGGCAGCACTATGACCTCGATGACTGAGAATCTACAAGCACCACAAGAGATCATGATTGTCGCTGTGATTGATGTTTTATTCCGTTTAAGAGGCTGCTGTGACCTCTTTGACCCGTGGTGGCAGCAGTTTTCCTCGCAGATTATTCCAGTAAGGTACAATATTATTCAAACAAGGACACGTGGCTTGTGTATGAAAAATATTTATGGGAACGTCTTCATTTTCAAAACTTCATTACATTCATCTATATCAATATCAATTCTTTGTCGCCTGTGGCAGCAATTTTACCAAACCTGTGAAGAGCTTCGCTTTACACAATTATCAATAAAATCTTTTCACTCACAAACTGTTTGTAGTTTCCTTACTTTTTCTGCACACCCTAAAAACCTTTAAGGTTCTCTCTTTTAATAGATATTTGACAAGGACAGAACTTTGGTACGCACACCACTGAGATCTGAGTGTTTAGAAATAATCTGCCAAGATGTAAAAAAAAAAACAACAAAAAACTAAACTTTGCTTCAAAACAGTGTCAGTCATGATCATCCAGCTAAAATAGTAGTCTTTAGCCACACTAGCAACCTTGTGAGCGTTAGTCATTAGACACCAGGGAACAAGTTTGCTGTTAAAACTTTGCAACTAAGTGGTGCTAAAAATGTTGATGAAAGAGCCAAATCAAAAGTGATCTGTGTATATTAACAGTTTAAATCAAAGCTGCACAATGACACAAATCAAGCCTTAACATCCAACATGCTGCATATCAGCAAACTCGGGGAGGTTATTAACACTGATTTCAAATCGTGTTTCCGGTATTTGTAGGTGCATTAATTCCTTTCATTTAGCACTTTTTTTTTTTTTTTCCTCTCACATCTCGCATTGAAAAATTTCTAGCTTTGAAGTTATCACATGTGATGACCACTGGCCAGTTAGCACTTTGTCTGTGGGTTTATCTCAAAAAGTCAATCAAAGCAGGCAAATTGAACCGAGAGAGAAAATTTGCAATGCGTAAAAACCAACAGGGACGTGCACAGTTGGTGCTAAATGTCCCACCAGTGGCAGATTTCACTGAATAAAAATTTGAATCATTGATAATATTCAAACATATGAGTGGTACTTTAAGTTTACTATGCAGGATTTTTATGAAAAACTTGCATGACTGACAAAGCCAATCATTTGAAACTATTTGTGACCTAAAATAAATAAATTGTTTTTCTTAATTTATATATATTAGTTAAACTCTTCTGGGTGTCAACTTGTGAGCAGTTAGTGGAGTATTTGGGACTCTAAAATATTTAATATAGATAAATATGTCAAAATTTATCCACATTAATACAGCAGAAACTACGCCAAGGCTCATTGGCAGATAACAGAAGACAGCACATTTAAACAATATTTTTTGTGACTTGCGTGTGGAATTTCCAAGGCACAATGTTCTGAATATGTCCAAACTACATACATGCTGCAGTATATACAGTAACAGACACATCCTGCATAGTAAACCTATAAGCTGTTGCAAACACTGGCATTTTAGTGCAAATCTATGTTAAAGCAAAAGCAAAAGCAACATGTGCCATCAGGTGAAACCAAGAATACTAAATCACACAGACATCAGAAAGTCATCGCCGACGTCGGTGCTCGACAAGCACGATTGTTTGCACGCACAGAATAATTCAACAAACTCATTCGGAGTCCTTCAATATCTGCACCACAATTTGCTTAACGGTTAGGGTTAAGTTTTTTTCCATCTGAAAAAAGGTGTTTTGAACTTTAGCCATGCTGTTAGTGTGGCTAAAAGCCAGCCAGTGCAACGCAAAACACGCACACATGCCCCTCTGGTGGATGAGGTCCAAACTCAAACAGGCGTCCTTGTGAGGGGGGGGGTGATGAATCCTGAGGCTTTGTTTACCTGCCAAGGAGTTGCACTGCCATCACATGGCTAAAAACTGACCTCTGTTTTCTTTATGAGCAGTCGTGGCTCCGGGTTCTTAGGAAAGCGTAAATTAACATTCACCAGACTTCTCTCGCATGGATGTGAGCACAAGAGGGGCCACCTGAAGAACAATAGGGACAGGGATCAGCGTCACGCCAACAAAGACAGGTGTGTACCTGCATGTAACTCAGACTGTATCAATAACAAATTGGAGAGACGACAGGAAAATACCATCATTAGTCTGCCCCCTGGCGGTGACTATTAGATAATACACAAATGAGGAAAAGCGAGAGGGAAACTAACAGCGCGAAACAACAACACAGGACAGCTTAATCTCTTCAGCAGACACCACTGCCAACATCAAAGGTCATGTGTGGCACAAGCAGTGTAAAGTATTCATCAGTGTAAGTGCCAAAACAGTGCAACACAAAATATGTAAAACAAGAGGAACCATGTAAAAAAAAAATAAAAGGAAAAACAAATGGTTTGCAAAAACAAATACGTCAAACCGGTCACGCTTTCTGCCTGTAGCTCAAGTTAAATTTAGTTTAAAGACTGTCTAGGTACAGTCCAGAAATGTGGCGAGCTACTTGCGACAACGAAGTCAGCAAAACCAGCCTGGATGTCCAGTGATTGACAAACACATTTCAAAGCCCTCAGGTGACAAATGCAGGAGACACAAGCTGAAAAAGGGGAATTTAAGAGGGATTTTCAACTCAACTGAGCCAGGGAAACTTGTTAGTGATGACTCACTGGTAACTTGAGTGCTGCACTAGCCATTAAATAGTAAATACAGCATTGTTGACTGCAAGTATCGATGGCTCGAGGGATCCAGTGCAAGTAAACAGCAATCTTTCTCCTACACACACACACACACACGTCCTGACTGTCCCCCCCTGCGAAGGAGCAGCTGCTCTGCGTTACAATGTAGGTGGAAGTGAAATGAAAGAGCCCTGAACAAACCACACCAGCACTCGGAGCTCTCTGGCAACTTATGAAACGATCACATTCAAATCGTGAAAGAAGACGGGAACTCGGAGGAGTTTCAGATCACATGATGTGTGTGGGGGCCCCCGGGGGCCTGGGGGAGTCGTTAGGGGTGGGGCTCTCGGTCTCAGAGGCGCTGGACGAGTCGTCGTCGTCGTCGTCCGTCTGCTCGGTGCTGTGGTACAGCATGAAGGCCTGGGTCTTGTGGGTGATGGTAATGGTGCAGGGGCCCTGGGCCCACGGCTCCCCATCCACCTGCATGGGCATCTTGGAGCTCTTGAGGACCAGCTGCAGGGACAACGACAGCACCGGATGAGACAAATACGAGGCACACTGAGCGGTGGATTTAAAGATGCTCGGTGTTGTTTTTGGAATGATTAAATCTGCAGTGAAGGTTACCGTTTCAGCACACCGCTGTCATTTAAAACCGTAAAAGTTCAGTGTTAATATGTAAAATATTCTGCTTCCACATCCTTGTTACAAATTTTTGATAACCTCGTTCACTGCAGAAAATCCGCCTATAACAGACGATATATCAATAATCAATAATCTTTTTTACTATCTAGTATCAGTATCAGCCCCAAAAATAGCACATCTGTCAGGCTCTGACAGTATCAGGACAGTGAGGGAACAAAAAATTGGACACTCAGAGAATAAAGTCGTAATTCTACGAGAATAAACTCAGAATATTATGAGGATAAAGTTTTATGAGAAAAAAAAGGTTTAAACACAATGGGAATAAAGTCATAACTTTACCAAAAAAAGTCATATTATTATGGGAGAATATTAAGTTGTAATTTTCATCAGTTGAGCCAATCAGGAACAGAGCTCAGCTGTCAATCATGATGTTTCGCCATCAAATAACAGATTAAAAACTGAGCTTAAAGCAGCATGATAAGAACTACCTAAAGTCACGGAAACCATCTTTGGGAAAAAATAATGGAGCAGCAGCTTCGGACCTCAATACTGCAGCTCGCCACCAGAAGGCGGCGTGTGCTTCATCACGTTAGCTACAATTAGAATCAATTAGGTCAATTAGATTCTGCGGCAGCTTTTGCGGTGAAAACTGATCTGTGCGTGCGTGCGTCACGGTCTCACCCTGACAGTGTGGGCCTGTCCTAGCCGCACGGGATTGGCCAGCTTGACCTGGATCTGAGCACAGTGGAAGGACCCGAACACACCCACCACCTCCAGCAGGCCGTCGTCCAGCCTGCAGGGCGACACGGGAAGCAACGCCGCTGCTCACTACGCCAGCTTCACACAGCGTGAACAGAAATTCTGCAAACTTCTTCGAGCCGATAACTGATTGGCCGATGCTCTCTTACCGTGTGGGCGGGCAGGGCTCGTCCCCCATACCCTCCCAGAGTCTGCAGCCTCCACCCCAGTAACCGATGTTAGAAACTATGATGCCCTCCAGGCTGGGCAGCGCCACCCTCTCCCCGTCCAATTCCAGCTGTGGTCGGAACAGACACACACACACACACACACACTGAGAGTCTGTCAGTGTTACTGTTTCTTCTTCTGCACTGACAGTTTTCTCACTTAAAAGCCACATGCAGATGCGACAGTACACTTGTCAAAGTTGATTCTACAACAAGAAAAGAGACAACGGTCAATTATTTTTAAAATAAATATCCAGTTTTATCTGTGGAACAGTCTAAATCCATTATTTGGTTAATAAAGAGTGACATGTGTAGCAAGGAGGACGTTT
This sequence comes from Mola mola, assembly GCA_001698575.1. Taxonomy (NCBI): domain Eukaryota; kingdom Metazoa; phylum Chordata; class Actinopteri; order Tetraodontiformes; family Molidae; genus Mola; species Mola mola. Next base: position 4,554,217 of record KV751323.1, on the reverse strand, counting down.
TACGTTTAAAGACGGAGCTAAAAATGACACAATAATAATAAAGTAATAATAAAACAAACTCTCAAAGTAAACATGACTTGAAATTTAATCAGTAACAAAAAAACTGAAAGCCAAACATTTAAAAGTTAAGCCTTCAGAGAATGAACCAAGAATGTAGAGCTGTAATTAAAGATTATGTTAATATTTGATTTATCTGCCGATCATTTAATCTACCTCATGACACCTTTTTGATAATCCTGTGAATCAAAGAGAAAACTAAACCCCCAAAACCTCAGATTTCCAGCTGAAAAAACAAAATATTTGGGGGGTTTAGCAGCGTTGTTAACTGACTCAGGTCCAAAGCGCAACAATTTATTGAATTCTGCATATTGTGTTAAAAATATGCTTAGTGGCTGCCCTCTACTGGCTGAAACCTGCTACTGCAGTTACTTTCATCTCATTTTCCTCTCGTCACATGACATGTCGCCCAACTCCGGCTGGAACAATTCACAAACACACAGCTTCCGTCAAGAAACAACCCACACACCCACAAACAATCAATCCATCCATCCATCCATCTTCTACCGCTTATCCCGTTAGGGGTCGCGGGGGGGCTGGAGCCTATCTCAGCATCTTCGGGCGAAGGCGGGGTCACCCTGGACAAGTCGCCAGTTCATCGCAGGGCTGACATATAGAGACAAACAACCATCCACACTCACATTCACACCTACGGGCAATTTAGAGTGACCAATTAACCTACTAACCCCCAGTTTGCATGTTTTTGGAATGTGGGAGGAAGCCGGAGTACCCGGAGAGAACCCACGCAGACACAGGGAGAACATGCAAACTCCACACAGAAACGTCCTGACCCAGAATCGAACCCAGGTCCTTCTTGCGGTGAGACGACAGCGCTAACCACTGTTAAAAAGGTTTCATTCCAGTGTCACGTATGAGATCCGATGTAAAACTGAGGGAATGAACGGGTGGTTTTCGAACAATAAAAACCAGACATTCCAATTTTTATGTCTAATTTTTAGAATTGCGCTGATTGAAAACAGCTCATTTGGATGCCACCGCATTATGAAGGCAAATAAATATTGTTGGTTTTTTTTTGTTTTTTTTTGTTAGAAACATTAAGCAGACCCAACGGGAGGCAGCACGGTCCTGTTCGACAGCGGTGTCGGAACAACTCTCACGGTTCTCACTGAAAACACTGGACGACTTCATGGCACAAACGCCACCGTACCTCAATCCTCTTATCCAGATCCTTACATTCCTGCACTAAGCAGTCTTTGGTGCCGTAGAGGAAATACACCGCCTGGGGAATTAACGGGAGAGTGGGTATTAATATAAAGAGCCTCCTTGCTCATGATTTAGCTATTCCAACGCAGCCAGTTCCAGACCTTGTTGATGATGCGGCTGGAGAAGAAGGAGGGCGTTTTCTCGCGGTGAGCGTGGAAGTTGAGCGCCATCAGGGCGTCGGGCCCCACCGAGAAGTAGTTGTTCATGGACAGAACCTAGGGGGGGAACGTGAAAGCCTGGGCGTTTTATCCGCGCCTGAATAACGATGAATGATAAGAGTCGGACGCTGGAGATCGCACTCACCTTCGGTTTACGGAAGTAGACGCCTTTCGAGGCCACCTGCACCTTCCATCTGAAAATGACAGGGAGGAATCAGCAGGAGCAAAGGAGCACGAACGTGGCAGCGACTGTACGTTCTCTCTGCCCAGAACTCAGCGCTGATGGAGAACATCCACACTGACATTTAGACAGATCCCAAGGAGACACATACATTCCACTATTCTGTCCCAGAAAAACGTTTAGTGAGCCTCCTGACTGCTAGCTATGGCCCCTGGATAAGGCTGCAGGCCAAAAAAATTTTTACAAGACAAATTTAAAAATAAGTTGTACTGTTATAGTTTTTTTACGGTAGTGCGAATAGCGACGAGGCAGCGTCATATCGGTTTCCCCAGAAAATGGCCGAGGTACGCCCAAAATAGACAACAGACCACCGGTGATACGATCTGCACCCCCGAATCTAAAGGACGGACACAATGGGTTTTACAAACCTGCCCGTCACCATCCGGATGTAAAAACGGAGCAAACCGCTCGACCAGCAGCAGCAAGCCAACGCAGCCAGGATGGGACATGGAATAAACTCTCACGCGCTTCAGATAAAGCAAAAACCAATCACGGGGTCAGCTGGCCAGTAAAAAGTATGATTCATCACATACGGTCTCTAAAAGTGTGATTTTACTTTTGCTTTTCTGTAAGAAGGAAAAGAAAATCTCAATAATCGATACTATCGAATCCCAATATTTCCTGAATCTGATGTATCGCGATACAACAGAATCATGACAAAAGCGCTACTGATGGACTTCGTTGAATAACATAATTTGACTGTAATGGCGCTTTTAAAACCAGAAAGAGACGACACCGACGCAACACCACAATATAACAATATCAAAAATCTCATACGGTTCATATTCTCATGATCATGATATATATATATATATATTGCCTGTCCTGCCCGGCCGTAACCTTCCACAGCTACTAGGATAACGTCATTGATGTAAAAAGACAAAAACAAACGGCCCCACCTGTCCATTTTGACCACCTCTGCGTCCAGCACGTTTCTGAGAACCTGCTCCACAGGGATCTCTCCGGCATACCCGGCACCCCAGCCTAAGGTGTTGGACAGGTCGTTTCCCGTCCCCAGGGGCAGGATGGTCACCCGGGGAATGAACTGGTCCTGGCCCTGACGCAGGAAAGTATGGGAGAAATGTGTGAGATGGAAAAGACGATGAGGCGTAATGCTCAGGGACGGTCCCCGTTCACCTTCAGCTTCATGGTATCGATGGCATCCAGCACCCAGCCCACTGTGCCGTCGCCGCCGCACACCAGCACGCGCACGCTGCCGGGCGGCAGCAGGGTGCACAGCTGCAGGGCTTTGGAAGGATTCAGCTCAGACAGGTCGAACACCTGGGGGACACACGAATTATGACACTCTGGGCTTTTAGCTGAAGGCCGATGTTCTCGGAGGCGGAGCAGACTGACCTGCACCGGGTTCAGAAGGGTGCGGAACTCTCCCAGCAGGGCCTCGCCCATGTTGTTACCGCTCCGGGTGTTGGCCAGGACCAAAACTGGAGTCCAGCCGCTGCCGCAGGAGGACGCCAACTGCAGAAACACACACACGCTGCTTATAGCGTCTCGGGTACAGGAGAAGCACACGGTGCGGTGAGGCCCGTCACAGCTTCAGCACCTTGCTGTACTCATCGGGATGGCGGCGGCGGAGCTTGTTGACGCGGTACAGGTAGTGTGGGGGGATGATCAGACTGTGGAACTCGCCCAGGTCACACAGCTGAGGGTCCGCCAGGCTGCCCATGCAGTCATCGTGCACGGTGGTCTGACACCACACACACCTGAGGGAGGGCCAGAGGTAAGAGAGAGGAAGAGAATACACACACAAAAGGCAGCTGATCAGCAAGACCCTGAATCTTTACGAGCCCCAGGGGTGTCGGTCCACCTCTGACCTCTGACCTGGGCTCAATTTCTCTGACAACACGGCATGATGTCATTTTAGAGCCCAGATTAAAGACAGATTACAGCGGGGTGATGCTGTGCCCCTGTATCTGACCTGACAACCTCAGAGGGTTGTGGAGCAGCAGCCTTTTCTGCAGAGAGCTGAAGCATTTTCTCACTAGCTTTGGGTCAGAAAACAGGCTGAAGCGGGTCTCCTGAGGCTACCTGAGGTCGCAGAGCCGCGGCTGGGTCCCACACTGCTGCTTGCACACCGGGGCCGCAGGGGGCCATGATCTCCTTGCACGCCAGGCCGCGGTCGGCCCGGCGCAGGCACTGCTCGTCGGCGCACACGCCGCAGCAGTCGCAGAAAGCCCCTTGGAGGATGTGCTGGGAGCACACGCAGCAGTAGGTGGGCTTGTTGAACAGGTCCGTGTAGCTCCAGCCGTGCTTGCTCTTGCGGAAGAAATCCCTCATGTGCGTCTTCCGCTTGGAGCGCTGCGCGCTGCACCACAGCGTGATGATCACCGGGACCACGACGGCCAGCGAGGTCCACAGCAGCAGCGACCAGTCCTCCCGGGAGCCGCAGTCGCCCCGCGCCTCCTCCGCCTCCGTGTACATCGCCGCCGGGTGGTAACGCGAGCGGTGTCCGGGCGGAAGTCCCCGCGGAAGAGAGCTACGTGAGGAACACGGAGCGCAGACAGCTCGCACGCCCCGGTGTCCCCGCGGCACCCATGTTCTACAGAAGACGACTTGCTGCTCGCTCGGACAGGAACGTCTCACTGAGCAGCTACCGGAAGCGTAAACAGCACAACTGCAACGTGACGCCAACCAGACGTGCACCTTCACACACCAGAGAGTGTTTACACGTCAAGAGGAGTCCCTGCACCACCCGCCAACACGCACGGGAGGCGGACAATAAATCCAGATTCTTTCCATCTCTTCACTTTATGGATCAGCAGCGACACGCTGTAAAAAAAACCCAAAAAACAAACATGACATGTAAAAGCCCTGCACACAAGTACAATTATAGGCTGTTATTAGCAATTAAAACCTAGAGTTGTAGTGGAGCTGCAACTATTAAAGGATTATTTTCACGTTTAAGTGAAAGTGGCATCTTGAAATTGCTTCTTTAGTTCAACCAAGAGTTTAAAACAGAAAGATTCTTTATTTACCGTCAGAAATGACAAAGAAAAGCAGCAAATTCTGACACGTGAGGAGCTGGAACCAACAAATGTTTAATAATTGTGCTCGAGACAAGACTGATTATTTGATCATCAAAATAGTTGCCAGTTGATTTCCTTTTGATTAATTGATTAAGCCATTACTCATTGCAGTGTAACTTTGACACAAAAACATACATACTTACAGCAACTGCCGAGAAAGAAGAAAAAGCCTTATGACCAAAGTGAGTTTTAATGAATATATTCATAGAGGACATGAGTTTGCCCCTCTGAGGTTATTCTGCAGATTATCACACTCTGTGAAAGAACTGTTAGATTGGATGGCCGATCTCGGAGAGCTAAATAATAAAATGTAGAAATGTAGAAAATATCATTAAACAAAAAAAAAACAACAACAAAAAAAAAAAACTCCGGCGGCTGACGACACGACGTTCCCGCACACGAAGTTATTTCCCGTTTGGTTGCGGACGTATAAGCGAACGTCGAAAGCACTGCAGGTCACGATTCCCTCGCTCTATCATCTCTGATTCTGGGAACCTGACGTAAACGCAGCACGCATGCGCTCTGCGCTGCAACGTGAGCGCAGCGCGTGATGGATAATCTGAGCGAGGGAGCCGGAGCCCTGCGCCCCGGGATTTAATCAGAACCAGATCGCCGTGGAAGTAAGTGCACTCGGTAGCCCGCCGGTGGGAGGTCGGGACACGCACGAGTCACGCACAGCGGAAGCGGAAACAATGACGTCGTTTGGTCTGACGTCACCGGGAGCGCTCCATTGACTGTAGAGACGAAGAGAGAGAGACGTTTACAGCATGATGTCGGCGATTAAAGCCGATAGTACGCGCAGTAAATAAACATTGAGAGGAAATACAGCTAAAAATAAATATTTCTCTGCAAGTAAATGGATCAGCCCTATTTTTTTTCCTTTTTCTTTTTCCCTATAGGTAATGTGAGTAACCTGGCCAGCTTTGTGAGAGGTTTGTGGGTGAGTGTGGGAGGAGGAGGAGGAGGAGGAGGATCTCCCCTTTGACCCCTCTGGACTGCGTGCAGAACCTCAGAACAGAGACGGCTCAGACAGAGAATAGGTGAGGAAGGTGAGGGAGATGAAGAAGCTGTCTGTACAGGTACAGACGCCCTCGATTGACCTGCCCAGGCGTAGCAGGGGGACTCCCACTATGAATTATGGGTGATTGATTGGAATATAAATTGTTCTTTTCATTTGTGTCTTTTAGGCGAGTCCAGCGACAGAATAACCACCTCGTCCGGGACAGTTTTGCATGAATTCAGTGGCTCGTCTCTCTGTGCGTGACTGTACCTCGAGGCTGAATCAGGAAATGGAGACAATGTCTCTTTTCTTTTCTTTTTGATTTGACCTTTAATATACAGCCGCTCCTTTGCACATGTGCATTTCCACATTGACAGCCAGTCTTTCTGGGTGTGATGGTGTGTTTCTCCTGCAGGAGGGGACGGCAGAGCCCTGCACAGCCTGGACTCCCGAGGGAGCAGCGAGCATGAATGGGCACTTTGTTACTTCCAGGCTCCGAGCACAGGCCTGCGGTAGAGAGAGGCTGCGTGTGTCTGTGTGTGTGTGTGTGTGTGTGTGTGCTCCTCCGGGGCTTCGTGCTGCCGAGTAAACGGGCTCTCGTGGACCAACTCAACAGCAACAGATAGTGGTGAGGCATTTTTTCTTGTTTTTTTTCCAGGGGCCTGAGCTCAGCTGTGAGAGGGAGGAATGTCAGCCTGATCAGTCGACACACAGCCAGCAAGAAAACAGCTGTTCGCTTCACGGAGAGAGAAAACACAGTGAATCAGGCGGAGCTCAGAAGGTTCCCCCCGGTCATGCTCCTTTATCCCTCCTGCCCTCCATCGTTTCCTGTCCCGGCTCGAACAGAATCGAAGGTGTAATGCCACCTGAGTGAACTTGTGGTTGCTGTCACCGCTCTGACTCCTCAGGTTCCAGCAGCATCATCACGGAGAGCTTCGCTGAGGCCGACCGGCCCGACCAGCCTGTGATGGTAGGGGTCACCCGGAGCAGAAAGCACCGTGCTCACGATGGATCGCGCCGAGATCTGCAGCCTACAGGGACGCTGACATGTGAACAAATCGTATATCACTGGGCTATTCCCTGTTTATTAGTACAATAACAAAACCACAAAACACCAAAGATCCTCCAACAAAATTATTATTGTGTGTTATTATAAACTTTAAGTTTTAATAGTGAGGGCTGTAACGGCTGTGAGAGCGGACCCAAGAAAAGTACAGATCTAGACCGGAACAGTTCAGAACTTTATTGCCGATGTTCAAGAGTCCAAACAGACGACATTCAGGAAGCTTGGTCGGCGAGCACAGTCCAAATTCTGAATGGGGCAGGAGTCTCGGGAGAGGGGGTCCAGGCAGACAGCAGGCAGACAGGGAGCGGGCAGATTCAAAGTCCAAAGACAGAATACAAGTCAGGTTACCGGGGCAGAGCCGAGGAGACGTGGTCAGGGGCAGAAGGCAGGTCAGGTACCAGGAGATCCGTCCGGAACAGAGTGCTGGAAGGTAGTGCATGACACGATGATGTCGGCGAGCACAGTCCAAATTCTGAATGGGGCAGGAGTCTCGGGAGAGGGGGTCCAGGCAGACAGCAGGCAGACAGGGAGCGGGCAGATTCAAAGTCCAAAGACAGAATACAAGTCAGGTTACCGGGACAGAGACGAGGAGACGTGGTCAGGGGCAGAAGGCAGGTCAGGTACCAGGAGATCCGTCCGGAACAGAGTGCTGGAAGGTAGTGCATGACACGATGATGATCTGGCAGAGAGTGAGTGTGGAGGAGCTGGTTAAGAGCTGACTGGGGGGAACAGGTGAGTCTAATGATGTTGATTAGGGCAGGCAGGTAGAGTGGGTTGGTAGAGGGGAAAACCAGGAGTGGACTATGACAAGGGCGGTATCGATTAATTTAATTAAACCAACATGAAACACTATTAAAACCAACAATGGCAACAATATGTCAATGAATAAATACAAAAGGTGAAATTCATAAGATGCTCTGTGTTCATTTCTGATTTCCTTCTCCTCTTTAAACAAACTGTACGGGGACATTTATTAGTCATGTCGCTGTTGAGTTGCTACAGAAAGGATTCATGTCCATTAAATGTCCCCGGCCTGATTAGAGTAAAATCAGCTCATTGATTACATTTTCGGCCGTGAATCTCTCTGGTTTGTACTGTATGTATGTATATACACATGCTTATTTCCTCCTGTATGTGGACATAATGCGTGCAAGGACGCATGCGTACAGAGGGAAGCCACTGTTTGATTCATTGCCAGTGAGGAAAGCGCTTCATTTAGTCATTCAGTTAATTATATTGAAGCCCGACATAAATGCCATTTTTGGGGCCGGCACAGGCAAATGTTTTGCAATAATCCCTCAAATGAGATCATCAAACCTTCGCCTTCATGAGAAATTTAGTAATCACAAATCACCCTGAGCTTCTTTTACTGCATTATCTTCTATAAAACCCCTTTTTATTTCTCGCAGCCAGTGGATGACATCCGTGCACTCTCTTCAGGAAGTACAGCCGGCTGTATTTGTACAAATGTGAGTTTTGTATCTGTGTTGTGTCTGTGTCCTCTGCATGCCTGGAACACTGGCTCAAACCCCCCCCCTCTGGGACAGGAACTACGGCCACCACGTCTGACGGGGGCGAGGACAGAAGTCAGCCCGCTCACCTCAAGCCCCGAGAGCAGTGCAGACTGTGATCAGCACGCTCACACACACACACAGTTGTCCAAACCAACATGGAAACAGTGGATGATGGACACATATTTGAAAAGGAGACAAACCCGCTTCGAGAACAACAACCCGCTGAGCTCGTGTTATTCCTCTTCCTGTTTATAGTACAGCTCCTTGGCACGGCAGGAAACCTCAGACGCCTGCTAAACACTTTCATGCAGCTTCAAACTCCTGCGGGCCCTTGGTGTTGACACGTTATCAGCTGTTTCAAACGGTTCAGAGGCACATCAGCACAGTGAACGCTCCATGATCAACACTCTCCGTCTCCAGCTGCTCTGTTAACAACCGGGCCCAGCCCCTGGGCGCCTGGGGGTTGCAATTCACAGCATGTATTTATAGTGAGTTATTCACAGAACAAGAAATCATGTGGAATTATAACTGTTACGCTGCAGGACACAATAACTATTTCATATTAATATTTTATTAATTTTACGAAGCATGTAAGGGTTCATTTGCTCAACCAATTTAAAGTAAAGCATTCTAACATTTATTGATTTCAGTTCAAATGTTTAGACACTAACTCAGAATAGTTTTCTTCTTTTCAGTATATTTTTTCCAACATTAACGGAGTTTGGCGCTCCCTAGTGGCCGCGGGGCCCTAAGCAGTCGCTTGGTTTACAGGGAGGTGTTTCTCTGTTCACAACAAAATGTCTCTGTGTAAACAAAGTGGATGCCGAAACATTGCAAAAATCAAATGTTTGGAGTGGATTTTGATTTTCAAATTAAGTACAAATTAATGCATTTCAAAAACGTCCCGTTAAAAATTTAAAATCACAACCAG
>KV751323.1:4527172-4540710 GCA_001698575.1 Mola mola | reverse complement strand
GCTAGCCGAGCAGCAGATATTTTTCTCCAGTCCCTGCCACTCTGAATTCCCGACAGACCATAATACTCGCGAACAGAATGGACGTCAGCGCTTTTTCTTTTTTTCTTACACCGTTGCTAGGAAACCGCAGTCGGTGGAACCTCTAGAACGACGGCCATTGGTGCAGCCGTTGCTACGTGCTCGGGTTGCTAAGTGAGGGGCGGAGCGTGTGAATTTTTTTGGGGGGGTTTGGGGTTTTTGTTTTTTTTTTTTTGTTTTTTTCTTGCTCACCGCTGAATCATTTCGTGCGTGTTCGGGTGAGATATTCAAGAATGCACGTGGCATCCGAGCAGGAAACGACAGGTCCGACACCCTGATTCTGTCCCACCCTCTCCGGAAGCCGTCCGGCACGGACCCGCGGACGCGTCCAGCCGAGAGATGCGCGTTAATGGCGCGTTCAGAGGCTGGGAGGTGAGAAAAGTATTGGACAGCTGACAGCTGCTCTGCGCGCCCACCGATGTTGACATCGGTCCGCGGGACGGACCGTGAAGACCTTTTTGGCGGCTGACAGGAGAAAAAATGTCCGCGGAATCTTCCCTAAACGGTCCAAACGCCTCTCTTTCCGTCGCGGCGTGAGAGCGATGAAACTAAACTCCATCACGCACGTTTTGACTTAACTTTGACGCGACGATTGAACAACGACGCACGATCGATTCCAATCAAAACGGTGGAAAAAATAAATAAATAGAAAAAGCTCCAATGACGTTTAAAAATCACACGAAGGCGTGAATTTTTCTCCTGAATCACATCAGTGTTTGTGTTAATTTTCAATTTTTTACGTTAGAAACAGAGCGAAGGACGCAATAATTTAACATACAATCGACGGTAATAAAACGAAAAAATTGCTTTTTCTTTATTCCTCAGGTAACCAGTTCGGCCTGGAAAATGATCCACATTATAGACATATAAATAAATTACTATATTTGCGTGAGGCTTTTAAACGCGTTATTAATCATGAATTAATTTACCCTGTAAAAACAAACAAACAAACAAACCAAAGCAAGAGATGGGACTGCGGATTTATTTCTGAACCTTAAATCGTCCAGTCATCTGAACTCTACCATCATTTCATAACAAAGTGCTACTTTAATGAAAATTGTCTTTATTTCCTTGTACAGATTTTAGTTTAAAAATGTGCATATTTTAGGAAATGAATTAAGACCACAGATGGAAAAATAACAATAAAATCAACCTGAATTACAGGCCTGAGTTTAAAAACTCACCTGTTTGGATTCATGTTTAAATTCTTTCCACTGTGCTAAGTTAAGTGTTTGTCCGACCCAAATCTCACACCAGAACCAGCCCCATTTCACCGACCCGAACACTAATTCCACTTCCGGGGCCGCCTTCCCTCATGCATGCAGGGTCCCGCTCCGGCCCCGCTCCATCCCCGAGGCCCTGGCAGGCTCGGGGCCGCCATGTCAGCCTCCTCCGGACACTTGTTTGTTGGTCTCACAGTTAATTAGTGTCATGCGGCGCCATAATCGGGGGTTTTCTGGAGCGTGGAGCCGGAGAGGAATGTCCACGTGTGGCGGCATCACCCGGGACGCGCGTTAAGGTCCCTCATTCTCTCTGGAAGCAGGATTTATTTTTAAGTGGGGGTTGTTTGTATTGATCCCTCGGTGAAGGCCGCCGTGCCTCAGACAGCCGCTCAACACCGTAATCAGACGGATTCACTCACATCCTTCTGCCGTCTCTCCCCCCGACCGACGCGCCTCCGTGAAAGCACCATTGGTTGGCCTGTTTCCGGGCGGGACGCACACACGGGAAAGCCCCGCGTCCCGGGCGCCAGGGCGGCGGTGCGGGGGAGCCCGTTGGCACGAAAAGAGCGTGACATCATGACATGATGGTGCCCGTGAAACCTGAGGGATAAGGTGTTACTGCGGGAGGGGAAAATGATTTAAACCCTCTGTTTTCCCTCATCCGACCGACTGAGCGGTTTATTTATTGTTTCCGCTCAAGCCAAATAAAAACAATCCAAACAATCAGCAGCAACAGGTGAGGCGGGAAGGTTTAACTTTAAACCCGCGGGTTGTTTTAGTCTGAACCATCCCTGCCCGAGAGGCAAAACTCGATTTCCATGTAGGAGCCTATAAATCAGTGTTAACCACACGCGCGCGCACACACACACTCACGGACTGCGCACATGACGCGCAGCTGTTAGGGTCTAAATGAGTGTACAAAGTGTTGTTTCCCTTCCTCTCTGACTTCTTACTGTCGGGCCGAGACGCGGGTAAAACACAGGCCCGAGAGATGAACATGGGTTTGAAATTAACGTGTTGCCACACATTTAACGCGCATTGTTGTTGTTTTTCCTCTCTCTCTCTCTCTCTTACATCAATGAACAATAACAATAAAAGGAGTTCTGCAGCTCGCGAGGTTCAACAGTCCACCCTTCACTTTCCTCCCTGTCACGCGCTGTTGTGCAGCCGAAACGAGCGACTGCCAAGATCGAAATCAAGGATTTCCAACGAACTGTGGAAGGTTTTTTTAAACATCATCCCCGGAGCGGCTCGATTGTGAAATCTGCGCCGCGTCCATTCAATGTTTCTGTGGAAGTGAGCTGCACAGGCCTGCAGAGGATGACTCTCTCCGCCTCAGACTCGACTCACTGGCTCCAGATGGACCGGCCTCGCGTCCCCACAGCGGCCCCTTGCACTGAACCTGCGCGTAAAAGCGGGGGTGGATCTTTTTATTCTCCACTTCTCAATTAATTTAGTCTGATCATAACAGAACCAGCTCCCCCGGGCGGGTTGAACGCGTTTCCCCCTCCTGCACACAAGCGATCACGGAGGAAATAACGTGGTCTTAAATCCTGGGGGGGGGGTTTCCCGCCGCAGACTCCAACACCGTGTAGTTATTTGTGCTGCAGCAGCTGCCAGGCGCGTCGCGGAGACACGAGGGAGAGCAAAGTGGAGGACAGCCATTTTCTCCGTCGTTGCTCGCATTTACGCGCACAGAAAGCGGTTCTTTATTGGCGGGCTGCAGCCGAGGAAAATGGTCGCGAGCTGGCGCGTGTCCGCAATTCACACACTGCGTCTTGTGTCCACCTCCTCACACACGCACGCACGCGCGCGCGTTCACATCCAACAGGAGCAGTAACGCGTGTCGGGAGGTTTATGTGGGCGGCTGCGCATCTTTTCCTTTAAAGCGTCCTCCAGTTGTTCAGAGGAGCAGCAGCTGTCCCCCTTTGGTTGCATAATATGCCTAAGAAACGGGAGAAAGAGACACGGAAATGAAAGCCCAACATTGTTGGTGTTTTCCTTTCAGGGTCCGGCAAAGGCACCAGTCGCCTCCCGCGGAGTCTCTCTCAGCAGGTCGGCTTTTCTGTCCCATAAACATGTGACACGGACAGATGTTCAGGTCAAAGTTATGCGCTCTGAACGCGTAAAGACACCACTTCACCCGGGCTGGGGAAAAGAGAAAACGACATCCGGTAGTTTGTGGTCTGGATTCTGACTTAATGAATACCAATTATCACCCAAACATCTGAAAATGTGAGAGGCTGTAACGTTTATAGGCCTGTTTTGTAGTTCTAATTGGGTGTTGAGATCAGCACACTAGCAGGCCAGAAATCAACTGTTTGCTAAAATGTGAACGTTCTGAATAACTGACAAGATGTAACCTTCAAACCAGGCCTGAGCCGTGGCTGCAGGAGGAAGTGGGAGGCACAGGTGCTGTAATAACCCTCACAGACCACAAATAGAGCCACAGATCTGGAAGGTTCAGAGGTATAAGGTCAGCTATTTAAAAGTGGCCACATTTCCCCGCTAAAAATCTTTAGACAGGTCTGTAATCCACAAGTGCAGGATTAGTTGGTAAATAAACAGTCTGCACACAATGCGTCATTTGCAAACACTTTTATTATTGCAGAATGCATCACTGGAAGCCTTCATTCTTTGTCTAACTGCACACACAACATGGAAAGTGCATCTGATCGTTGTTCTCACACAGCAGTTCAACGCACCTCGGACCTCAAAGTGCTGGAGGGGCTTTTCAAAAGGAGTCGATGTGACGGAAAGGAGCAGAGCTGCTTGTGACAACGGTGTGCGCTTTGATGTACTTTTGTCGCTGTGTGTTTCACACCAAGGCTGCTCAGTCTCGTGCACGTATCTCTGATCCTGTCGGAACCAGGAAAACTGATTCAGGGAGCACCGGCCTGCACTGCAGGTGCTCGTCTCTTAACGACCGGCAGTGTTAAAACAGTTTTGTGACCGTTATGATACATAAAAAAAGAAGGAAAAAAGCCAATTTCAGTGGCTGTGCTACTGCGAAAACCTCACTGGAGGCGACTTGTGCTCAGTGTCGGATCTTGTGATGCGTGATTAAAAAGAAAAACGTTACACTTTCCTTTAAACAATGCAAATTACACTTAAAGACAGATAGGCGTCTCATTGTTTATCGGCCTGTTTCTGCATGCCTAATGGCATAATCTATCTGAGCAGCATGCATCTTTGTTTAAATCAGTTCTCTCTCTCTCACACACACACACACACACACACACACACACAGTGTAGTTTCCCTTGTTCAATATAATTTCTCTTTCATACAAAACTCTCCACATAGCCTACTTTTGATGAACATTATCTGCAGACTATTGAGTGTATAATCAAATATATTCATAGAAAAGTGAATATTTACACAAGTTAAGGGCATCTTCAATTATCTCGCCTCTTTTTTTTACTTTGAAACAGCAGAAATTTGACACCGTGTGTGATAAAAACCTCCAGACGCATCGTCAGGTAGAGCTTATGTGGAAAAAAAAAAAAATGCAAATAATGCAAGAAAGTATCTTTTTTGCAAAATGAAACAACAACAAAGGGTCCATTTGTACATTCAAGAAGTTACAAATGTATCTAATGTACACCCAGCTCAGTTATGCTGCTATGTATTCTTTGAACGTGACCGTGAGGCAGTTCGTAGTGATGTCTGTGATCACGATGTTCCCAAGGAAAGGCTGGAAGGAGGGAAACGTCTCCTCTTTTCCCTTTTTGTGGTTGGAAACAGGCGACGACTCGTCTTCCTCCTCGGCAGTCTTTTGTGTTGCGTTCTGTGTGTCCGTCCGTGTTTCAGTTTGTGTGTCCGTTTCATCCGGTTTGTGCGTTTCGGCTCCTGTCACAGTCTCAGCCTGGGCGGACGTGGGCCTGGACTTCACAATCCTCAGGTCAATCGGTTCCTCTTGGTCTGCGTACCCACAGTCCTGCAGTCCGCTGTGGCTCTGGTGTCCGTTTTGGTGGACGTTGATGCTTTGGGTGGGCGATGAAACCGCTGTGGGGGTGTCGGTACTCAGAAACCTCTTACTGCTCCCATGCTCCTCACTGTCCGTATCAGAGAGGCGTCGCTTCTGTGCCTGAAATCCACCTTGGCTTCTTCTTTTGTCCGGCGGGGAGGGAAGTCCCCTGTCCAGAGGCAGGGACAGCAGATTAGGCTTGGTTGTCAATTGTAAAGGCTGATCTGCTGGAAGCTGCCCCTGAGCCCCGACCCCAACATGTTTATCCTGTTTGGTCACAGTCAGCTCCACTTTGGGGGACTGCTCCTTTTCTTCGGGGCAATCTCCGTTAAATCCAGAAGTGGGAACAGTTGGTTTGTCCTTGGGGGTTTTTGCAAATCCGTTCATGAGGCCCAGCTTCCTGACGAGCCTCATCTTCTCAAGGTGGTTCTCTGTGCTGCTGTCAGTCCCTTGCGGGGGCTTTTCTGCAGTTTCAGAATCTCCGTTTTTAATCTTGGCTGCTTGCATTCCGTTTTCCATGTACTTGCTCATGACAATAACAATCCTCCCGTTCTTGTTTTTGTTCTTTACGATCTTTAGCTTGCTGCTGCTGACACCGTTGGACGGTGGTAAGGCGCTCTCAGAAGGTTTGACCTTCTCTGGCTCTTTGTGGCCACTGAGGTCTGCTGGGAGCTTCTTCAGCTCCATGGTGATGTCCTTGACTTTGGTCAGGCATCCTGAGTCCTTGTCCCGGACCCACTTCTGCTGCAGCACCGGGGGAAGGTTGTAGCCCTTGTTAGGCAACTCTGGAGTCTTCGCCTCTCGGGGTTTAACCAGCAAGGGTTCGTGCACCTTGAGATCTGGCTGGTAGTGGTGGTGCTTCTTGCTGTTGAGCTGATAGTAGAACTTCTTGCCGTTGGCCTGCTGATCGGCCTCACGCTCTCTGCACAGTGGCTGGTACTGATGGTGCTTCTTGCTGTTCAGCTGGTACTGCTGGCCCTGGGGGCGAAGCATCTGGATGGGTGGGGTCTTTTCGCAGCTGTCCTCATCTAGGGATGCCTCATGAAGATCAGCCAGAATACTGGATCTCCGAGCGAAAGAAGGAACCTGTGAGGCCAAACAGGAACTCCATCAATACTATAGAACAGGTTCCGGTGTACACAAGTATTTAAAGTATTTAAAGTATTCCTGTTTGTAGGGCAGCTGACAAACGGTTTAACTGTCTTCTGTATCTACATGTGTCGTGTCAAGGCTACAACAAAAGGCCAGCAGTTCATTGGGGCCCACGAGCTGCACTGAACTGTGCCTGGAATGTGTGAAGGGGCTCTTCTGAGACCCCGATGAGCACACACTTTATCTCAGGGGGCCTTCGCCCGTGTTCACACGGCCCTCCCACAGCTCCTGCCCGGCTATCACAGTGACATTTCAAAGTGTCCCCTGTGGCTGTGACCTCAGCTCGGAGGAATGCCACTGGCTGCTTTGTGTCCCGTCATTGACTTTGTCCCATGTCTTACTACCAACACCCGCCTGAGAGGGACAAAAAAAAAAAACACTCCTCTGAGGGGTTCTAATGGCCTCTTGGGCCAGTGCTTGATGTGCTAAATGTACGACTCACAGCTATTTAGCTGCAACCGTTGACAGGGAGAGATAACTGGTTTATTACATTTAATGGGGATAATATTACCTCATGTGTTTGTTAGTAATAAATATTCTAATTTTCAGTGTTCAACCTGACATTCAAGATAAAGGGAAGCTTCTCTGACTTTACAGGTGAGAATCAGCTGTCACTTATCAGCTCTGTAAACAGCTGTATATTGGAGGAGCTAACAATGACTCATCTCAGTGCTGGGAGCACATTGATATCCTAGACTTTATTCTATTTTGTACACTTACAGTTAGTATTGTAATGTACTATGTGTACAGCATATAGAGTGTATATTTCTATGTCTATATTGTAAACATGGTGTGTTTTGTGATGTGGGTTCATGTGATATCTGTAAGTGCTTCCATTCAGAGTTTAATAAAGTAATCTATCTATCTAACCGAGAACATGGCCATGAATCCTTCTAAAAGAAAACATGCAGTACTGTTTCCAGTTATTCTGATAATTTCTTAATTAATTCAGTCATCTTTGGGTTTAACACTTGATAGTTCCATACTAGGAGGATTTGGGCAGTATCGATATGACACTCGGTGCTGCGGAAGGTAGCGACGGGGATATTTTGGCATTTTATTGACTAAAGGTGTTTACCGGGCACAAGAGTCAACCTGAGAGCTCGACCCAGTGTGGGGACTAAACTCTTCCATTCTGATCTTGTCAGAATGGAAGAGTGTTCTCAATGGTCTCAAATGTCTCTTTTGATTCTCTTAACTGTATGGAAAGGCAGGTGCCCTTTAAATCTACCTCATGTCAAAAATGCTTGTTGCTTTCTGGCATTTAAGGGGGGATTGTGCACAAAAATGGAGTGTAGCTGTAATTCATCATTTCGGATTTTTCTCTTACCTGAACCAGAAGGTGCTTGGGCTTGGGTCCCCTCTTGCGATATCCCATCAACTGCTCTTGACGTTCCCTGTGGGAGAGGCACACAGCAGCCAATCAGAGACACCCTCTCACAGGGATGAGTCGCTGTTGCATGGCAACACAACATCACGGGGCTCAGGCTTGATTACAAAACACAGAGCCCGTGTTACAGGTTGGAAGTTGCACTTCCCGAGGCAAAGTAAACTCAATAAACATGGATCAAAAAAGCAAATATGTATTTTTCTTATTTCAGGTGAGCATATTCACAATAACCTGCCTTCGGGGTTGATATTTTGTTACATCTGTGCTTAACTGCTACAAAGAGCCAGACAGCAGCTGGGAACGAGGCTTCTCTGACAACACTACGTCGTGTCAGTATCCACGGCTGAAGATGGAGGACAGTCCCGGTCTGACTTTTCCTTAGCCTGCCTCGGTTTCAGTCCAAGTCTCTCCCAGGCAGTAACTCAATACTGCAGACAAGAGTGATGTCAGTCCCCTCCCCCAGCCTCCTCCCTCACAACTAATTACAATGACGACTCGGTGTATTTTCATAGCCTGGCATTCAGACGATTTGGTTCCCCGGAGAGACGGGCAATTAGTTTCTATAAAATCTCTCCTCTTTACTGAGAGGGGTAATTGCAGAAACAGGCGCGGAGCTGATGTTGATGTTTTGCTTGAACGTGTGACCTGCACCTGAGCGGCTGCTTGGAGTAAAAGCGGAGGGAGGCCAAGAGAAAAGCCAGAGGCAGTCTAACACGCCATGCATTCATGAAATTCAATTACTCCGTCCTTTGCCCGAACTGAAAACCCTGGACACCAGGTCCTTTACTAACAGAGAACACGAGGCTGCTGAGCCGGTTCGAGTCCAGCTAAATATTGAAATCTAGTTCCCTGCTCACATGGACTTCCAGGACCTCTCACTTTTCCAATGCGTCATGAGCAGACTTAGGAAAGTTTGGCGCCATGATTCAAAATCCTCTCCGGCTACAGAATGTGTTGATGTCGGACACCCTTTGATGGTCCAATATACAATTCACACAACGTCATTTTGACATTTTAATTTGGTTCTGAATATCTGTATTAACAAAAAAATATATATATTTTCCCAATTATCCAAAGAGAATGATGTCATGCGAAGTCTTGCTAATGCTCCAGTAAGTTATTTATTATCAGTTAACAGCTGTTCACTACTAACTCTGCATAGATTCCTTAATTTTATTATCTGGTTTGATAATCAGTAATAGCAAAAAAACAAAACAAAAAAAATCAAATGGCTGTCTGATAAGGTGTTCTTCATCCAGCTTTTGGGACTTTTATCAAATGTATTTCCCACACTGGAATCGGAGCAGCCCTGCGATCACTGTGCACACGTGGGAGTGGACACAGGTGTATGTGGTGACCAGGTGGGGGGACAGCAGGTAGCCCTCCAGCGCCATAACCCGATGCTGGGGCTCACATAACTCCCGGGCTGCAAATTAAAGAGTGGCTGTTTGTCCTGACCTGAGTTTGACCCAAACTTGACCCGCTGGTGACATGGCTGCTAATCCCCACACACAGGCTGAATTCCCGCCCCTTTCACTGACTTTCAGTCTCTAATCAGCGTGAGATTAGCAAGGCAGAGCGGCCAGGGCGCAGAATCGTCCCTGATTTCAGAGAGGAGCTGTAAATGCACGGAACAGTACCACTTTGCGTTGTTTCCAACCCTGAACGTACCTGTCTTGGAAAGCGTCGAGCAGTCTCGGGTCCAGGATGTTCTCCTCCGGTTCCCACGTGTTGTATCTATGCAGAGAGCAGACGGGAGCAGTGAGGACACGATGGCCTGTCAGACAGTGGCAGGCATCGACAGGCACCTGCTTCAACTGGCCACAACCCAAACCCCGACTAAAGGATCATTCCGTGCGTAAACAACCTGCTGAGACACTTGCTCTCCCCGTGGACACACGTGTGATAAATCATGGGGAACTTTTACGCGCGGCTGTGGGTTTTGGGGTTTGGGGCTGTGCGGTCCAATTAACAGCAGATACGTGTTCATTTTAAAAACACAGGGATCCGTTATGTGCCAGTTAAAACACTTAACTGGCACACTGGGGATTGCGCACATTGTAAAACCCGCATCCATCAGCGAGCGCCCAAAGCAGGAACGCGCAGCCGCCCATTTGCGCGCCCACGCTCGCGCAGATGAACATGTTCAAACACACTCACGCAGGCGCGCGCCTCTATTTTGAATCATCCCGAGTATTAATGTTAACAAAAGTGGGACTTACTTTGGTGACCATCCTCGCCACTTGACCAGATACTCGACTCTGCCCTGTGGAGGCACACAAACGGAATTATGAGCCTCACTTTTACGCAGCACAAACCGCGCCGTCACCTGAATTATTCAAGGAAAAAAACTGAAACATGTACAAGGTGTTGGAGCAGCCAAAGAGAAATGATGCTCCGCTCCGCTCCGCATGCAATGTGTGTTAAAATGCCCTTCGTCGCTCCTGGGACAAACCTTCCTGCTGCGCTTCTTCTCGATGCTCTCCACTGCAAAAACGTGCTCTCCCGCGGCGGGTAGCTCCATTTTTTCCCCGATACCAGAGCAGCAGTTCCTCTGCCGTGTTTCCCTCCTCTTCCTTCGGGATCCGACACCGTATCCTCCTCGCGCCCGGGCCGTTTGTTCCTGCTCCTCCTCTGATGTGAATCACAACAGCTCCCCCTCCTCCTCCTTCGTATTTTCACCACGTCTCTTCCCTCGCTTCTGCGGACGAGCTCCGGCTGCAGCCAAAAAACACTTCACGCAAATAGACGTTGGCGTGACGTCAGACGAGGGGGCGGGAACAAGGACGGTGGGTTGTTCCCGTGCTGCTTTCACGTGCTGTCGGACAAATTGTAATCACGACCTCGGGCGCGTATATTGTGAAACAAAGATTTGAATAATAGTGAAATATACGATTTTTATTTGGCAGCTGACAGTCAAAGAAGAGTCGTGAGATGTTGTTTTGGCTGTCGCGTGGCATACTGTGCAGATTAATACATTATCCTGTTGGTTTTTGCATGTGTTTTAATCTATAAACTGCGCCAGTTAAGACATTTATACTTGAGTAGGACATCAATTACCCGTCCTTGATATACTGTCATCACGCAGAACCATAAGACCTACTGTCATAGGCCATATTTACTCAAACTTGTATACCAAGAAAGAATGTCAAGCTATTTTTTTTGTCCCTCCGGACGATTTTCTCTCTCGGGCCAGAAGTAAATTAAGAATCCACGCACACAATGTTAACAACCATACCCCTCCCTCGAATTTCAACCCAAACGCGAGATGGTCGGTTTGACCTAAATTCCGAATTAAGTGGAAGCCGTGAACGCGACACGTCTCCCTCCTGTGTCGGCGCATGTGAGGCGAGCTGCAGCTAAGTGTGGTGCTGTGAGGCAGGACGGGGTCTCGCTTGGAGCCGCGGGGGCCTCGGTGGTCTGCCCACTGACGCAGAGGCGGCTGCATTTCCCTTAGAGTTCCACTTCCTGAAGCCGAATCGACGGACTGCTGCAGTGTGACACATTTTCCATGCGCACGGGCTCATATAGGCCCGTGCCACCAACGGTGCAATCCGAATTGGTATTTATGAGCAGGGGCACACGACCAAAAACCGTGTTTACATTACTGCACAGCAGACAGCACGGAAGTTGTTCTTCCAACTGAAAAAGCACGACAGGCCCGACGCGCGTCGAGGCCAGAGCCCGTCTGACGTTGATTAATCACCGGCGCCATGAGAAGGCCAGAACCAAGGTGAAACAGGAACACAGATTCCCATCAAGCCACCTGCGGGGAGATAACGCGGCACGAATCATTGCTGTGTAAAGTTATCATGCGCATTACAATGCAGAGATCTCCATATCCTCTCCCAGTCAAAGTCACACCTAGAGGTGGCACTTCGGGTGTCGGGGATTTTCTGCGGGATGTTCGGGGTGTTAAAAGACAGCCACCGGTGTTTGTGCGGCGGCCGATGTAGGTCAACTCCGGCGGGGTTATTTCTGACCGCAGAGAAGCCCCGACAGGACAGGCACCATCCGGCTCCGTTATCACTTGGCAGCGCGGACGGGACCGGCGGTATGAACCAGCTCCGGCCTGACGCCGGAGGAGCCCGCAGGCCTCTAGCACTGAACATGAAGCTTGGACTGAGATGAAATTATCGGGTCAAAAACGGGGAGGGTTGAATCACACATCCAGCCACCCCATAAAGCAAATCCAGTTCTATAAATGTGTTGTGATTGCACCTGAACCCCCTGCACGGACACAGTGCCGATGTCATGCCTGTAAATGCAGTCGCTGCGTTGTTTGCACGCTGGGAGTGAATAAAATTCAGCGATGACGGGGTTAAAGTGCAGAGTTCCTGCAGGCTGCAGCGCTCGGCCTATTGCAGAGAGGCACGACTGTCTGTCCTTATAAGGCAACGGGCGAAAAATCCCAAGATGGACCAACGCAACACCTTTGCGTTTTGTCCATTTTGCCTCCAGATGACCAACTGTCAAAATTTGCGTTATTTTTTGCGCGCGCACACACGGCACAGCGCCACGCGTGGACTCTGCTAATTCAGCTGCGTCATTCCCAAATCGGTGGTGGTGAATTAGAAGCCACGGGGATGATGAAGGCTGTCAGGCGCCCGCGCGACGTCACCTGTCTCCGCACGAAGCGCGCTGGCTTCACAAACTGATAACAGTATTGATCAATCATCATGTATACACAGTGCAACCAATGCCAAAGGTTGACGCACGGACCGTCACGCGACAGATAGTGCCAAAATTGTTAGGGCTCTGGATCCCGACACGTGCACCAGGCGCGAGTGGAATGTGATGCGACACGTGCACATGTTAATATCAATGGTGACACACACACACACACACACGGGAAACTTTACTTGGTTTGTGCGCAAAAAGAAAAAAATGGTAGAAATGAGAAAAAATTCAGAGCCGCGGCTGTTTCTCCGGCACAATAGAAACTCGGTGAGATTAGGGAAATACTTTTTTTTTTAAAACTCCCAAGTATTACAAACACGTGACGTGTGAGGCGATCAAATAGGTCCGTGTCTTTAGAGATCTCCTTAGACAGTTCCAATCAAACCACGATTCTCTTTGATGAATCGAGTCTCAGCTCCTGTTTTGAGAGGATTATAAGTTCAGTTGGTGCAGCGAAGTTTCTACTAATTTCTCCAAAAGATCCTCCTCTGACTCCACCGTTTCTCTTTCTGTAATTGATGGACGTTAAATTGTTGCTTTCATTAAACTGTGCAAAGTGCAGGTGCAAACTGCCACAGTCTGAAAACTGTCTTTATTACTGCATGAAGAGAAATGCGATCAGGTTCAGTTAAAGCAGCAAATGTGACCAAACACTCCACAGGAATGGAAGTCATTGTTTAAATGCATGAAACATAATGAAATATCATTTACCTCTTTACCTGTAGCTCTTTAGTAATTGCTTGCAAAAATGTCAATTTTTCTCTGATGTACAGCATCACACCACTGACTCACCCGAGGCACATGACTGCTGCTAAGCCTTTATGTTATTAAAGGAGGAAAAACAAACTGTGAAGGGAAGAAGGAAGTCATAGATGACATGAGGAGGAATGAAACACAAAGCTGGAGATCTTATGCTCTCATCATGTTCAAAATCTCTGTCTGATGAAGTAGCTGGCAGTTTAATTTACGCTAAACGTGATATACTGGAGAAAAAACACAAAAAATACCTCGTTTAAGACAAGAAAAGAAGTGGAACTCTTTGGGAGG
>KV751323.1:4515382-4527106 GCA_001698575.1 Mola mola | reverse complement strand
TGCAGCACAGATGAGCAGCAGGTGAACACGAGGGCTGACGTTTATGGGCAGAAGCGGTTGGATTTGTGGATCCGCTGACGACACAGTCCTCTCTGTGAGCGAGGACATCTGATTAAGATGACATTTCCATGTAAGAAGAAGTGACGCTCCGTCTGCGTCACAACAGCCGGCTGCACATCCAGTGGCAGCAGAGGAAAAACAGGAGAGCTGAGGGGAGATAGGGTGTCATGACACAAGGTCCGGTGGACAGGAGGTGAATTATAGCTCGTAAGGAAAGCAGAACATGTAGATGGCATATAGAACACTGCAGTGGCTTTCAGGAATAAATTAAAAGATTTTTCTGTTTCACGGTCAGTTAGAAACTCCATCCAGGGTCTCTAGATGATGACATTTTTCAGTAAACTTTCACGAATTGGAAGGCGTGACAGTAAAGCAGTTGACCAAACACAATCTGACATCATCAAATCGAACAGAGGAAATCCCTGCAGGCAGGTTTTAACACACGTGGAGAAAAAAAGGTCTGAGGAGACAATTTTCGCTCATTTCTATCATCTGATGTGACACCTGGTTTTGTAAAATGACTGGTAGTACAACACTCGATCGCGTGACCTGTTGAATAAAACATGTGACAGTGAGGATTGTGATCAGTCACCCATGAGTTTGTATATTTATTAGATGACTCATGGTGAGGTGGATTGTTATGTGTGCTCTCACAATACGTTAAACAGTAACTTAGATGCGTGTTGTCCCAAGCATGCCATGCAGTGGCAACATATCACCACAGGTTTGTCTTTGCAGCCGCCACTGAAGGGGAATCTAATGTTCGGGACTGCCTCTGAGGAGGCTGATTTCCTACTGCGTGCTGCCAAAACCGTTTCCTGAACTGCCGGAGTGACAGAGCCCATTCAAGGCGTAATCCTGACGCACACAGACATTATTTTTTATCACGAACTTAATGACATAAAAGTTAATAGGTGCATATGACTCATGGGTAACGTGAGTCTCATGGCCAGTATTTTTTTTTTTTTTTTTTTTGCTCAATCCCCTGCTTTTACGTCAAACCCGCTTCATGCTAATGAAACAAGCGGTGCACATCTCCTGTGCGTCCATACACGGTGGGGAAGATGTGCATCATAGTGACTCAGACTCCTATCTAGCTGGTGAAGATGTGTGCGTGAACGTCAGAAGCGGTGGCTGCTGTGTTCGGTGACTCACAGCAGAAAAGTCTAGAATGGCATTTGTGTTGATAGTGACGTGGGTAAAACATCCAACTTCATCATATCTCTGGATTTTACAGCTATTTGTGGTCCTTCAGCAGGTAACAGAGCCGCTGCTGCCCCTGGCTCAACATCAGCTGTGTGGGATAATGTGAGTTCATGGTGGTGATGATTGACATCAGATGCTTTTTTTTTTTTTTTAAACCAATCAGCTGCAGTTTCCATGACATCAGACACCAAACTAAATAAAAAGTGGACAAAAACCGGTTGCACCATACAAACATATACTCACAGGCCTGGGAGGTGTAGTTCTCGCTCTGCTTCCTGTTTGATGCCACTGGTGCCCACTGAAAGCGGAGCAGTTGTGCACCTTGCAGAGTGTGGTGCAGGCGGGGAGTGTGGCTCTAGAGCGGACACGTGGTTTCATTCAGGTCAGCAGGTCTAGATGGAGGCAGACGCAGGCGTAGAGGTGGAGCAGGCAGGGAATTTGTTCGGCTGGCAGAAATCCTGGGAAAATAGCAGCACGTGAGGAAGTGAGAGAAGAGCCAAGAAAAACTGAGCTGTATCGTGTCAGAACCAGACGGACAGTTGATGTAAAGCAGAAGGGCCAGAAAATAATAAATCTTTCACACAATTTCCTACAGGTCTTGCGGCCTTTTTATACTGATACCTTCTCACATCACTGTAAAACACACGACCTTTATGATATTTAAATCAGCATTCAAATACAATCTTAAAGTTCATGTTTTTTTCACTGAGGGTCTCGCAGTCTAAATGTTTTAGAAAGGGGAGGAGATTTTATTGTTTTTTTTCTCAGTGGTGTTGATAATAATATTTCATTAACAGATCAAGTTATCTAATCTTAAAGAGCTCATATTACCCGATCAACCATCCAGAAACTTATGCTCCCAGGATGCAGGGTTACTGGTGATCCCAAGAATTTCCACAAGTAGTACGGAAGGTAGAGCCTTCAGCTATCAAGCTCCTCTCCTGTGGAACCATCTTCCAGCCTCAGTACGTGAGGCAGACACACTCTCTAATTTTAAGAGCAGCTTAAAACTTTTCTTTTTGATAAAGCTTATAGTTAGAGCGGGCCTATCTAGCCCTTAGTTATGCTGCTATAGGTTTTGGTTGCCGGGGTAACACTCCATGATGCACTGAGCTCTCTTCTCTGCCCCCCCTGACTCAGACTCCATCTGTGCTACTCTAAATGACCATCTTAAGAAAACATTATACTAACTTTACTTCTTCCCCGGAGTCTTTGTGCTTATCATCCTGCAGGTTTTCTAGCTCGTGCTGGGAGCTGTTGCTGTGGTCCTGCCTGACACCTGCTGCTAATATTAGGACAGGAGATCCTGTGACTTGGATTACTCAGCCTAGTCCATGGATTACAATGACCTCTGGACCAACATACTATACCCACACTATATCTGGATTTAGAGACTCATATGAACTCAAACATTCTTAGTAAACTTATTGTCATGTTGTTGTGTTCTGTACAAGTGACGTCTATTGCACGTCTGTCCGTCCTAGGAAAGAGGATCCCTCCTCTGTGGTTGTTCCTGAGGTTTCTTATCTTCCCTATTTAAACGTTTTTTTTTATGTTTTTTCTAACGCAGTTCCAGGGTCTATTTATACTGATACCTTCTCACATCACTGTAAAACACACGACCTTTATGATATTTAAATCAGCATTCAAATACAATCTTAAAGTTCATGTTTTTTTCACTGAGGGTCTCGCAGTCTAAATGTTTTAGAAAGGGGAGGAGATTTTATTGTTTTTTTTCTCAGTGGTGTTGATAATAATATTTCATTAACAGATCAAGTTATCTAATCTTAAAGAGCTCATATTACCCGATCAACCATCCAGAAACTTATGCTCCCAGGATGCAGGGTTACTGGTGATCCCAAGAATTTCCACAAGTAGTACGGAAGGTAGAGCCTTCAGCTATCAAGCTCCTCTCCTGTGGAACCATCTTCCAGCCTCAGTACGTGAGGCAGACACACTCTCTAATTTTAAGAGCAGCTTAAAACTTTTCTTTTTGATAAAGCTTATAGTTAGAGCGGGCCTATCTAGCCCTTAGTTATGCTGCTATAGGTTTTGGTTGCCGGGGTAACACTCCATGATGCACTGAGCTCTCTTCTCTGCCCCCCCTGACTCAGACTCCATCTGTGCTACTCTAAATGACCATCTTAAGAAAACATTATACTAACTTTACTTCTTCCCCGGAGTCTTTGTGCTTATCATCCTGCAGGTTTTCTAGCTCGTGCTGGGAGCTGTTGCTGTGGTCCTGCCTGACACCTGCTGCTAATATTAGGACAGGAGATCCTGTGACTTGGATTACTCAGCCTAGTCCATGGATTACAATGACCTCTGGACCAACATACTATACCCACACTATATCTGGATTTAGAGACTCATATGAACTCAAACATTCTTAGTAAACTTATTGTCATGTTGTTGTGTTCTGTACAAGTGACGTCTATTGCACGTCTGTCCGTCCTAGGAAAGAGGATCCCTCCTCTGTGGTTGTTCCTGAGGTTTCTTATCTTCCCTATTTAAACGTTTTTTTTTATGTTTTTTCTAACGCAGTTCCAGGGTCTAAGAAGGGCAGAGGGTGTCACATCTGTACAGTTTGTCAAAGCTTAGTGAGATAATGGGTAAATTGTGATTTTGGGCTATATAAATAAAATTTTATTTTATTTGAAGTTTACAATAAAGCAAAATGAGAACTTAGAAAAATCCAATTAGAAACACACACTGAATTTTATACAGTATAAACATGACATTCTGAAGCTGGATGACAAAAGCAGTTTGCGTTTAAGCACGGTTAACTTTAAATGAGCCTGAAAAAAGTTTTTTTTCTGACTTTTTCAAACAAGAGGCCGGAGGAAAGTAAGATGAAGATGAGTGGTAAGATATTTGCTCTGGCTAGGATAAACTTACTGTGTTATTATAATTCTGGATAGTCGAATTTTAGAAGAGCTGACTTCCATAATTGAAAAGCAGCATGAAGTGGAGGCTGCAGAACCAGGTGGACCATGGTGAGGGGCACAGAAAATAAAAGAGAAAGGCCTCAAGAGGGTAAAAACTGCCTGAAGCAAACACACCAGAAAGGAGAGGAAACTCGGAAAGAAGATTTGTGGAAAGCCAATTGTGACTCTCTGGAGAGAAGCCGGTGCAGTTGGGAGGCGCTTCACAGAGCAGCTGGCCACCAGAGAGGAGGTCTTCAAAAAGCAGCCTGCCTTCAAAAGAGGAGTGAAGCTCCAAAAATCATTTCTCTCTCTCTCTCTCTCCTTCTCTCAGAAGACCAATCATGCTCTCGTCACCTGCTACACCCACCATGAAGTTGGAAGAATAAAGCTCACAACAACAATCTCATCAAAGTTTACTGGAAATATGTCTTGAAAAGGAAATCTAATATAACATTTGGAACTTCAAAGTACTAATTAAACAGATGAAAACAATTGCTATGCTACGACAGGCAAAAATAAACAACCATTTGTAAATGCAATCATATATAATCATCTCCAAACTTAACAAATTGCCTTATAATTAGAACAGTGGGTGTACTGCAGTTTAGGGCTAGGACAATGAATAATGACTAGAGCATTGTAAGGGTCCCATGGCTTGGCAAACGTTGTGAGGCGTATACCCGAGCTCTGAAACGCGTTGACGAAAGACAACTGAGTGTGAAAACAATGGTTACTCAAGTTAGTACAACAGAACAGAAGAACTTAGAGCATCACTGAAGTTGCCTGTATGAGAGCAGTCCGGCTCCCCTGTCAAATCAAATGATCCTGGAAGGACAGTTAAAAAAAAACCAAAAAAACATATGACCATCAAAATACATTGAGCACAGTCATCCATTTGAGGTGACATCAGCCTAATGTGTTGTGACAGGAACAAACAATGCTAAATATCTTTTTCTCACCAAGAAAATTAAATGTTGTTTATCAAAAAGAATCATAAGCTCAGGTCACTGTATTCATTCCCTCTACTGCAGGTTTAAAAATGAAAAGTATATCTCATGCAGCACTTTAACTACTGAAATGAGTGTATTTTACTGTATTGCCTCATATTGTACTTCAGTTTAATAATTTAATATTAAACATAAATATTTATATGAATGTATTTAATGTTTTAGGATTTTGTTTCAATATTGGACGTACTGATTATTGCTTAAATTAAAGAATGTGATTATACATGTCTCCAACCTCATTGTCTTTTGGGCTGAATCAAAAAATTATGCAGTACATGCATAATATGATCCGAACTGTGCGGTTCGAGATCCATTACACCCCTGATAATGACACCCCTCTCTAGTAAATGTCCCTGTCTTTCAAAAACCAAACCTCAAACATTCTGTGATATATTTGTCGTTTCAAAGCTCAAATTAATATTATGGTCCTGGTCAGCTGCGCACCACCTGCTGCAATGTGTATATATACCTGCTCGCCACCTTGTTCCCATAATGTCCAGAGCAACCAGCACTCCTATGCTCCAATACAAAATTAATTAGTTATTTTATCATAATTTAAATTCACATGACTTTTTAAAGAGGAACTAATAAGAGAAGCATTAAAGCAGGACATTGACACAGGTCTCCACAAAAAGACACAGCCACTGAAACAGGAAACACTGACGGATCCACCAGAGCAGACAAAATCTGGTTCAGCTACGTTTCTAAAACCACCTGTCATGCAGTGAACCTGGGATCTGGTTGTTTATTGACATCTCATCTCCCATTCCTCTTCAGTGGATGAAGTTTGACTCTTGGCGAGGATCCTCGCTCTGTTGCTGATTTACTGCTTCTCCACAGGAGAGTCCCATCTTTAGGAATTTTCTTCAAGGGCTTTTTGTTCTACCTAATTTCAAAATATATGCACCCAGGTCCACCGAGGCCCTTCCTTAGCTGCCTTTCCTCTCCACTCAAGTGCTTTCAGTAGGAAATTTGTACGTAACTCTTGAGTAATGTACCTAAACACTAAATCTATTTTGCGTTTGCACCAGAGACAGTAGGGGGATTGTTATCGGGGGCTTCGGGGGGGATTGTGCGTTTGGCTTTTCCAGCGGCTGGGAAACAGCAGAGGAGACCTGTCATGAGAGCCTGCAGCATTTATTAACTGACATGCTGCCTACATTACATAGGCTACATTACTGGCAGAACAATAAAAAAACAAGCTGCTAATGTTTTCTTCAGTGCATTTGAAGCCACTTTTCTTCTGCTCTCACCCTCTCACGCACAGGCTCACTACACACACATTGTGTCTTCCTGGTGTGTAGTTGTTTATGACATGAAGGAGATATGAGCTTTGTTTGTGAAAAAGGCTGCAGGCGGTGGGAACAAAGCCTGCTAAAAACAAGTGAGTTGGGAAATCTTACAACAGTGTGAGATGAATTGGGTTGCTTGAATGGACCAATCAGATGTCTGTGTTTTAACTCTACCTTCTAATGTGAGATCTCAGGAACCTCAACAGACATGTGACAAATCAAATGCATTTTATTTATGTCATCTCATGACACTCATCATCTAGAGCCGTGTAGAGCATTTAGTTTTTAATTAAGAGATACCCAACAGTTCCCTAGAAGCAAGCACATTGTGACAGCGGTGAGGGAAATCCTCCTTTTATGAAGGCTGAAACCTTGGAGCAGACCCAGGCCCTAGGCTGGTGGCCATCTGCCTTGACCGTCAAACAAAAAACAGGATGGCATGGAGCGGTTCTATTGGTAAGTTTGATAATGGAAAAGGCAAAAATAACTGTTCTATTCTGTAACAAACTGGAGCAACGTGGACTGCTGGTTGCTGTAATCACCAATGAATTGCTGAAATTTCTTGTTAATGTTTAAAGATGCTGTCAGTGTTAACAAAATTACGACCATCTGGGAGAAGGAACTGCAGATTACCCTGTCAGATGAACCCTCGGAAAATGCTTGATGAGCCGTCAATTCCTCCTCCAGCTGTCCCGCTTACCGCCTTCATATAAGGCCTGGCCACGTGATGTTCTGGTTTGTTTTGAGACTATTAAGTTCCTCCAATAGGGACTTCCCCTTATTAGGCAGCGCTGAGTAGATGGGTGTCAGAAACCACCCCCCATACTAACTGTGAATACCTGACAATCAAAACTCTCTCATGCAACTGATTCAGCTACATTTCATCATTTCATTTCTTAAAAAACAGGGTTTGCTTCTAATGGTGCCGGTAGCAAGTATCAAAACCTGCAAAATTAGACACCATGTTGGAAGCCACACAGCAAGCTAACAGCAATGCTAATGTTGCTAATCTTCTCCTTTAGATACTATTATCATTGAAAGCTGCTGATCAACTATGTAAACAAACACCCTTCTGAGGAAGCGTCACTGAAATGTCTTAAATTCACCATCTCTGACCAGTTAACCAGTCTCCCTTCCTTTTATCATTATTATTTCCCAACTCATTATTCCTTGTGTATTTGTGTTCTTATTTATTTATTTGTTTATCTGGCTGCTTTACGTGCAGGTGAGAGGGACTTGGGATAGATAGGACGGGACTGTGATATAAGAGATGGTGAGAGCAAAAAGGAAACTGATGACATCTGTGATGTTGTATTTGCGCTACCTGCTGACCATTTTGTGCAACCAAATATATGGTGTCTGTCATACCTGTTGTAGTACACAGTTTTAAGAAGAACACACTGCCAAACAACACCAAAATCTTGTCAAATGTTAAAAAACAGAGCTGAAATCTGGGCTTCTGAGTAACGACCGCCAACCAACGTGTGTGTGTGTGTGTGTTAAAGCGCCTCAGTATAGACCAACTGAGGGCTCGCCTGAGAGGAACCTTGAAGCCGGCCACATGAGAGGATGCTGATACAGGAGCGGCCTCCCTTCCGGCTCCTCTGGCAGCCTTCTCCCTCCCTGTCAGGGCTGCTGATGAGGCAGCTGGAAGCCAGAGCTGATGAGACTCCAACCCGGAGATAACGGCAGGAAGGCGTTGTTTGGGGGGGGGTGGGAGGAAGGGATGGATGCCTCCTTCGGCCCTCGGGACACGGACGCGTCTTGCTGAATCCATCCAAGGTGACAGCGAGAGGAGTGCTGGTGTGTGGCGGGCCTTGGGCAGGGAGGAGGGAGGGAGGTGGAGGCTGAAGGATGAGAAAAGACAGTAGATTTTCTCACTTATTGGCATGCGTTTATTGTGTGTGTGGGTGATCATGTGGTGTAAATTTTAAGAGCGGCCTGCAGCCATGCTGACAGTGGACCGCGGGGGGTGATTAGGGCTGTGCCATCCATCTCACGAGCATACTCCTGCAGCAGCGGCAGTGGAGGGCGAGAAGGGGCCTGTTTGGAAGCCACGACGGAGAGGGGAGGAGGGGGGGATTACTCACCAACGCTGATTAGCTGGCAGCTTAACGACACGCTGTGTTTTCCATCTCATCGTCAGCACATGACCCGGGGCTGATTGAGGGAAATGAAACTGTGTTTCTGATTATTTGTAGCGAGAAAGAGAAGGTGGAGTAGGGCTGGTAGCTGTGACATGAATATTCAATTCAGGCAATCACAGGATGTCCTAGTTGGAGAGGGAGGTTTAGTGATGTGACGCCAACATGGATGTTTTCGTTTTAGTAGATAACAGCTCTAATGATCGGTTTATGACTGTAACAGATCCACGTATCTATTTAGGTAGTTTTGTGCATTCAATGACGTACAGCAATCCAAGTCCAATATTTAAAAACTATAAAGAATCCTGATTTGTTTTGGTTGCCTTGAGTGGAATTTCTAAATTATTTTTAGAAGTTGTAACACATGGTGAGTAGGAAATAAATCAAAGACACCCCATTAGGGCACCTGTGTCAGGTGAATTGTAAAGTTTTGATTTGAAGATTTTGAATTGGAATTTAAAGATTTTGCTACACAACTATGATTTTTGTATATTTTTTTGTTTGTTTTTTAAGCCCAGACAGGTTTGACACCACATGATGTTCAATAAAACGAACATTAAGGAAACATTTATTATGTTTTTACAAACTGTATAAATCAAATTATGTTTACAAATGCCTGCATTCATCTTTAGTTCAGTAAAAATCCCTACAGGTGAGCGAACAACCCTGGCCCACTTTTTCTATTATTGTCTTTTATCAATATGACTCACAGTGCACAAAAGTGCTCTTTTCATAATACAAGGATTCTGCCACGCATTTTATTAAGCCAGCGCTATTCTGTCTGAGATGAATGTGATTGTGGCGTGGTGCTGACTGAATGTCGTGCTTAGGAGGATGAATGGCAGCGGCCGCTCTGCGTTTTCTGGCTCATTGCTTCAAAATGACTCTTCCAGTGTCATTGTCAATGAGTGCTGCGAGAGGGAGGTTCTCTATCTTTTTTCTTACTGTGGCAGCTCGGTCTTCTCTCGCTCTCCCTCCGCCAGGCTTTCTTTCCATTCCTCTCTCTCTCTCTCCTTTCTCAGAGCAGGGTGCTCCCACGTCACTGCTTCCCTGGAGCTGCTGGCGTGGGGGATGGGAGGGATTGAGAGGGAGGAAGGAGGATGGAGGGGAGGGTGAACAGATAGTCTGCCCAACGCGTGAGGAGGCAATGAAATTCTGTAGGTTGCCACGGCGAGCCGGTTGATGGTGCAGTGAGCCTCTTAGCTGCCGCATGCACGACACTATCTGTGGCCTCACCTGAAAGACAGAGGAGGAAGACATGTGTGTGTGTGTGTGTGTGTGTGTGTGTGTGTGTGTGTGTGTGTGTGTGTGTGTGTGTGTGAGTGATGTTTACGTGGCCCCACCTCCCTCACTGTTGCTATGCCTGCTATGCAGTTCACAATGGTAAACACTGTAAACACTTAAAGGAGAACTCCATTTCTTTTTACCATAAGATGTATTTTCTGAACTACGAGGGTATTAAAATTCATAAAAAGCTTTTTTTTGTTTTGTTTTTTGGGAAAATTACTACACTCTATGGAGTTCGGTTGCTAGGAGTGATTAGCTCGACAAGACTATACAATGCTACACGAGGCCCAATTCTGGAAATAAAAGGCTTTTTTGCCAATAGCAATGCTCAAAATGTTATCAAGTGTCTGGTAATCTGAATTTGGCATCTACCGTAAAACACTAAAACAGATGTTTATACTTCCTGTTGTCAATGGGGCTCCCCACATATGATCAGCCGATTACTGAAGGGGAACTGTTTTCTGCTGTCTTCTCAACTTTATGAAAAGACACATTTGTTAAGTAGATTTAGTAGAACTTGAATTTGTCTGTCTCTTGTAAACACGATTTATTTCTGATGTTTGGAAAACCCAGTGACACTGCAATGTATAGCATTGTTGAGCTAAAGGGTCAAAGACAACAAAAGTCACACTAGAGTAATTTTTTTTAAATAAGGTATTTTGTTAAGTTTTACACCCTCAGAATTCAGGAAATAGGGTTGAGGTTGAAAATACCCAAATTCTCCTCTATCAAAACATGGACAGGCAAAACATATGATGTATTGCTGGCAGCAACTGATTGTATCGCTGATACAGATGCATTTTTTTGTACTGTAGATAAGTAGCTTATTATCTTTTAATCATTAAGCCCATTAAGCTGCATTTTTATGATCTGTTGACGCCACAGAAAAAAAACCATTGATGCCAAGATGAATTCATCCTTCAACAAAGGCTAACCCATGGTTTGGGTAAATTGATAGAAATTGGGTAAAAGAAGTGAAGAACGGAGATGCTAATGTTATTTCAGTGTAAACTCTGATGCAGTGGACTGGTTCCAGCGCAGTGAGTGTACCTATTCTGAATTTGCCTTGGTATATTAGACTTGTAATGCGCAACACTGACTGGTGGCCCTTCAAAACATAGTGAGTCTGTACTTGTGTTAGTCTGCTGACTGCATCTTGTCATCATGGGTCGGTGAGTCAGTGGATGAAGGTTGTTTGTCACACATCGTATGAAACCAGATGCAGTCAGGCTTTGTGCCCAAGGTTTTTTAAGTGCCACCTGTTTGTCTTACCCGTTACAGTTTAAACATACAAGGACAGCTTCAGAGCTGGTACAGCCACTGCGCTGGAGCAAGGTTTCTGAAGGGTGCAGGTGTTGTGGTTGTGGCAGGTGGGTCATGTGGTTGTGGTGTTGTCCTCCAAGAAAATGTAAAGTTATCTAACTAAATACTTTATATTTTCAGGGAATTTTACATAATCACAATCGCAATAAAAAGAAAACTTTGCAGGTGGCAGATTTCTAAACTATAGTTGGCCGGTACAAATAAAACAAAAGCTAGTGTATATGCTTACTGATGAAATAAACATGATGCCCCGAGGTGAGTGATCACACTGTGTGTCTTAAAAGATTATATCAAATAATACTACTGGTTGATCAAAGCATATAAGGACGATATTTGAATTCTTTCACTAAGATGACATATAGATGGGTATGCTTGAATTTTAATCTTTAATATTTATCTCTTAGCAGTCCAGCCTTTTACCACTATGCTCTAGTTGATTATTTTTCAAATACAAAATAATATATATATTTCTTTATTT